>JAJOZX010004811.1:125000-255000 GCA_023014485.1 Bathynomus jamesi
ATCTTTCAGACTGAAGTCTCCATTTCTGAACTCATCCACTCATCCACTCATCCACATCGCACCTTCAGACTATCATTTATTCAGAAGTCTGCAACACCACCTAGATGGACAAAAGTTGCCATCCAGGGAAGCTATCGAAAACGAAGTGATCACTTTTCTTAACTCGAAAACAAGGGATTTCTTCGAACGTGGCATAAAAAACTTTTCTACAGGTGGGAGGAGGTTATAGAAAAAGAAGGGAATTATGTTGATGAATAATTTGTCATTATGCCATTTAATTTTTGTTGTGAGTAAACTAAACATTCGAGCAAATTTGTCCTTATAAGTCCTTTAATTTTTGTTCTGAATGAACTAAAATATCGAGCAGAATATATGTTACAACCTTTTATATATATATATAATATATATATAGGGTGGGGCACGGGAATCAAGTGTTTTTTGAATAGCTAGTAATCGGCCATTAGGAATGGGAGGGGTGTGCGGTAGGTAGCATTCCATTCCTGGGTTCATAGCATTTAACTTTAACTAACACTCACCTTTATCTTTCAGGTGCCATCATGGAGCAGTGGACGTTAGAACACCGCATGTTCGCGTATGATCATTTTGTTAGGAGTGGCGAGTCAGTGACAGCAGTTCAGCGTGCGTTTCGCCGCAGATTCAACATTCATCGAAATGACTCTGTTCCCGCTCGTGACACAATCTTACGTTGGGTTAACAATCTTCGAACAGGAGGCTCAATAATGAAAACAAAACCGAAGGGGCCGCAACGCACTGTGCGTACTCCAGAGAACGTTGAAAGGGTCAGACAAGCGATGTTGCAAAGCCCAGGCCGCTCTGCTCGGAGACATTCAGCTGCACTCGGAATCAGCAATCGTACTGTTAGACGGATTTTGCATGAAGAATTACATTTTCACCCATACAAGTTAGCGATGGTGCAGGAATTGAATGTAAACGATTGCCCCAACGACTGAATTTTGCACAGGAAATGCTTGCACTTTATGAGCAGAATGAAAACATGATGGTGGTAATGAGTGATGAAGCCCATTTCCACCTTAATGGGGCCTCAACAATCAAAACTGTCGGTATTGGGCTGCTGAAAATCCGCGACAACTCCATGAAAAACCGCTGCATAGCCCTAAGGTTACAGTTTGGTGCGCGGTGGGAAAGTTTGGCGTCATCGGTCCCTATTTCTTCGAACAAAATGGGGTTACCGTTACCATAACATCTGGGCGTTACATTGAGATGGTGAACACCTTTTTCATCCCTGAGTTACGAAGAAGGCGTATTGCTCGTCGACATTTGTGGTTTCAGCAAGATGGGGCCACGCCACACACCGCCAGAGCGTCAATGGCTGTTCTTCGCCCCCTGTTTCCCAACCATCTCATTTCGAGATTTGGTGACATTGCATGGCCCCCTCGGTCCCCTGACTTGTCCACATGTGACTTCTTTCTATGGGGGTACCTCAAGTCACGTGTCTACGAGGACAAGCCCCGTACATTAGATGCATTGAAGGAAGCGATCCGTCAACAAATCATCCAAATCAACAGAGACCTGCTGGGAAGAGTGGAGGCCAATTTTCGTAAACGCCTTCAACAATGCGTCGACGGCCAAGGACATCATATGCCAGATATAATTTTCGGTACATGATTATTATGACATGAAATGCTATGTTCTTACGAATGTTGTTCTACCAATATATTTTCTTTACAAAAATAAATATCATTTTCCTGATTATTCCAAAAACACTTGGTTCCCGTGCCCCACCCTGTATATATATATATATATATATATAGAGAGAGAGAGAGAGAGAGAGAGAGAGAGATTCGAAAAGACTTTCTACATCATGCGTTTTATGAATAATACGAGTACAAATTTTATTTTATAACAAATTTAATACTTTAGATATACGTTTAATGCCTTTTATATCTTGTTATTCTTGTCAATTGTTAACGCGTAAGGCTTTTGCGCTCTTTGTTTGATCTGATTGAAATATGCTCGGAGCAGTGTAGTAATATTCCGGAATTAACTTATTTTCTTGCGGCGAGGTCGAGTGTAATTAAATGAATAAAACTGAATTAATGGTTTATTATCTTAATAATAATAATGATAATATATATATATATATATATATATATATATAAACCTTTGGTTAGCTTCCGCCCGAATTGTTCATTCTGACGAAGGTCAAGCTTTTCACTCCACCTTAGACCTACAGTTTAACGTGGAATACGAACCACGCCCCATCAGCAGCCCAACATCTTAACCACTAGGCCACCTAGGGTACCCATTTATCTACCAACCACTTTCTTTATTGTGTGGAAGGATGAACAGCTGGGTTTTGCTGCGCGCCGGCTGCCGTCGGGTTTCGAACCCGGGGCCGATGGATTCGTAGTCAGCGACGTTAACCACTACACTATATATATATAATATATATATATATATATATATATATATAAATGATACAAAGTGCGCGCGCGCGTATGTGTGTGTGTGCTTTATTCGTGTGACTGTATGGTTGTATGTACAGAGGAAAGCCCGAGCCCTATTCAAAAGACCTCTTGAAGTATCGGAGGAACAACAGATATCTCTGGCGAGATTTATTTATTCTTAAAAGTACACACACACACACACACACACATATATATATATATATAAATCATACAGAGTGTGATTGTGTGTGTGTGTCTAAGCCATATACGGCTGGCTGGGGCATGGCTGCCATTTAAGCCAAATGACTGTGAGCCAATGCCGATCAGGGAGTTCAGGGAAGGATTCAAAATGCTCCGAGACGTCACAGCGAAAGCATCTTCACCGACTCTCTCTCGCCTCTTTCCTCCTTGTGTTTTATTACCCTTGTTAGGTTAGGTTACCCCAATCCCCCTTGTAAGGTCTACCCCTGGCCCCCTTCATGCATGCCCCCTCTCCCTTTGGGGTGCAATACCATCCCCTCTCCCCTTTGTTGCATGTAATGTTGCAACGGTCTATTCCAATGTTGCAAATATTGATTCATACTACGTGGAAAGCTAGCAGAAAACCTCTACTACGAAAAGCGCTCAAAAAAGCTCGTTTAAAGTACGCCAAGCATCATCAAAATGATGTATTTGTATTCTGGAAGAAAGTTCTTTGGACAGTCGAGACCAAAACTGAATTATTAGGGAACAATGAGCAACGGTATGTTTGGCGAAAATCAAATACTGCATTCGAAGAAAAAAAAATCCTTCCTACAGTTAAACATGGTGATGGTAGTTTGCTTCTTTGAAGATACTTTAGTGCTTCTGGTGCATGAAAGCGTGTTTTCACCAATAGGATTTGAATTCGAAGAAATATCAGAGAATTTTAGAAGAAAATGTATTGCTTTCAGTTCAGGAGTTGCGAATAGGTCACAGTTGAGTACAGTAGTATGGTTGCAAAATCCTTGAGTGCAGAGCAATTGCATAATGTTGCATGAGTGCCAACCCCCACCCCCTTTGTTGCACCCCCACCCCCTTTCTGGCAAGGGGGGACCTCTTTGGGGGAGAAGGTGGGTCGGCCTCACCCCACAAGGGGGTAGAGAAAGGAAGAGAGGGGAGCCTCTTTGGGGGATAAGTTGGGACGGCCTCACCCCCCAAAGGGGCAGAGAGAGAGAGAGAGAGAGAGGAAGAGGAGTGGACCCAGAGGAAGTGTCTTTGCTTGGCGGTAGCCAAGCCCATATGAGTCCTTCAGCCACCTCGCCGCTCTCTTATAGTGCCCCTAATCAGTTGGCTTAGAAGACTGAGTTGCCAGATAGCAATAATTATTTATTTAAACCATATATTAATGTTGGCTGAGAAGGTTGAGTTGCCAGATAGCATTAATTATTTATTTAAAGCATATATTAATGTTGGCTTAGAAGGCTGAGTTGCCAGATTCGTTATTTATTAAATTATTCCATATATTAATCAGCCAGTGGGCTTAGAAGGCTGAGTTGCCAGATTGCGCTATGTATTAAATTATTCCACATATTAATGAGCCAGTTGGCTTAGAAGGCTGAGTTGCCGGATTGGCTGTGTATTAAATTATTCCATATATTAATCAGCCAGTTAGCTTAGAAGGCTGATTTGCCAGATTTCTTTATTTATTAAATTATTCCATATATTATCCAGCCAGTTGGCTTAGAAGGCTGAGTTGCCAGTTTGCGCTATGTATTTAATTATTCCATATATTAACCAGCCAGAGCCAGCAGGCGCAACAGCCGGTTGACTTAGAAGGCTGAGTTGCCAGATTCGTTATTTATTAAATTATTCCATATATTATTCAGCCAGTTGACTTAGAAGGCTGAGTTGGCAGATTATGCCATGTATTTAATTAATCCTTATATTCTTTCGTCATCTGGCTTAGAAGACCGATTTGACAAATAGCAATTTATTAACTATTCTGAAATCCGAAACCAAACAAATTATATAATTGTGTACAAGGAATAAATAAAACACCAATACATCATTCTGTTTCTTTTAGCTGAATTAAAGGATATACAATGGGACATATATATGGTCAAATAATAGAATAGAAAATATATAATCATACAAAACGGTGCATTATCAAAATATTAGTACCGGAAAAAATAGTTATATTAAATATATTGAAAATATGCAAAACATAGTATGATCAATATATTAGTACAGGAAAAATATACATACATATTAAATTATATTCGAAATATACAAAACGTATAATCATATTATTACAGGAAAAATATATATTGTCTTTACGTTCTACGATGCAAAATGCTAAACTCGCATTTGATAAAGTCTATATCAACATCGCCATTACTTTGTACGATGTGGTAAAGCAGCCCAAGCATCACTTCACCGTTTAACTGATACGGTGGCCTATATTCAATATAAATGGCTTTCATATCATTCAATACTATTTTTGTCCCCACTTTACACTCGGCGGGCAAGTTATCTTTAAGCACGGCTAGAACACAATCAAAAGCACGCACAAAAATGTCATCGTTAACCACAACATTAAATACAACTTTATAATCATGCCTTTCCAATCGGGGATTTTTTCTTACCGCCCCGAACTTTTCAATCGTGAACTCTTCTTCACTCGGCATAGCGGCATTGGAAATAATCTTCCAAATCGTAACGACACCTATCCACTATATAGAGGTACAACTCTTCAGGGTGAGCTCAACTCTGTACCTCTCAAGCGCTTTGTACCAAAATTCAGGGTATTTCGAAGAATCTAAACCTTTTAAATATACATCCAGATCTAGACCGTTCTCCCCCTGTTCATTCCTACATTCAACAAATCCGTCCAGTAGAGCGGTGTATGCGTATTCAAGAACCGTATCAAAATAAATCATGTCTGTAACACGCACATCTAATATAGGCTTCAGCTTACGGAATCCGACAATTTCAAACATTCTGTCGAGGATGAAACGGTTTCGTGTAGGAACAAGAACGTCATTATCAGCTGTGTTCTTCCACATCGGTCGTATATCAATGCATGGTTGTTCGTAATTTACACTCAATGTACAAACAGTGGTATATGAGGAGGCGACACTAATCATCTCTCTTATTGTACCTACGTCAGCTGGTATTTTATAACGTGTCTCAGCCCACCTCTCAACTACCACGAAGATTTTATGCATCTCCTTAAGACTTAAATAAATAACGTTGCGTTTGCTTGCATGCCTGCACATCGTTTCAAGCACACAGTTAATGGTGCCGGTTTCTCGCCTGAACACGCGCAATGACTTCGTCACGGAGAAGTCGTACGAGGCGTTGAGAATGCTTCTCAGAGGTTCCATCGTATTCGCACGTCCACTCGGTTCGAGATGACTATGGCACATCCACTTGGCGCAAGCTCTGAGATGACTATGAGCCACAGGAGGCAGGTAGGCAGGATCGGGTCGACGGGCGGAGTGAGTCACCCTGTTGAAACGTGAATGGGTTTGTTCGAACTC
Organism: Bathynomus jamesi; assembly: GCA_023014485.1. Lineage (NCBI taxonomy): Eukaryota > Metazoa > Arthropoda > Malacostraca > Isopoda > Cirolanidae > Bathynomus > Bathynomus jamesi. The sequence goes on from JAJOZX010004811.1 coordinate 130,933, forward strand.
GTATGCTCCGGGAGGAGTGGGTCACACCATAATCTAATGAAAGGTGTACGGCGCTGACCCAACATGAATCGTTGTATCCCATTATATTGGGCAGGTGTCTTGAGAAATTTTCCGATACAAGAATTAATTTCGGTTTTAATGTTTTATCACTCCCACTCCCCCGAATACGCACCAGACATTTTTGCAAAGGGGGATTTTCACGAACTAAACACATTTTATCCTTTTTGTTTAACACTCGATACTCATCTCTAAAATCTGATAAAAACTCACACAACCCACCCACAACCTCACTACAAACCTCATCATGATATATATTAATGTAGTGGTAAAAATACTTAAGACTGTCCATGATGACAAGATTTACATTTTCAGCCGTAGGGTACGAGTAATCGGTATAGTGAACATGATATAATACCGCTTATCACACCACTCATCCACAAGACTCACTACCCATAACTGTTGTTTATCTTCTGAGCGTGTTACTCCTTCTACCACGCGGTATATGTGAGCCTTTATAAAGCTTAGTTCTATAACATACTTCAGTACATCGTCTGTACTGCGAAATCCTACAACTCCCTCGCCAGAATATCCGTAGAGTATTTGATTAGCCTGACCCTTCGCACGATTCAATGGAGCCTTAAAAGAGGCAAAGGAGGCGGGAATAGGGAGTTTTTCAGTATCCACTACATCTACTCACTTAGCAGAATACCACTTCATAAATGTTGAACACGCGATATTAAAGGTAGCCATTACTATTTTCTTTTATGCGATAGAATACACGTCTGGGGTCAAGGGTATACAGAGGTGAACTGAGTATGGAAGGGTAGATGCCTGCTCAGGTTGCGGCACGATTCACGTCGCCGGTTTTACAGTGGGCGGAGCTTAATTTTTACTGTACACACGCACACACGCAAAGCGAAACGCTAGTTGAAACATGATTTATTTAATAAACGAAATAATCAGGATGTGTATATTTACAAATACGTGTAATAAAAAAGTTAGCAATAGACATATCAAAGATTATAGTATCCAAAGGGCACGGTGGCATAGGTACCAAGCACCTGGTAACGTTTTTTGTAGGTGTTGCGGCACACCTTTGTGCCCCTAAGTTCCTTCACACACCCCAGCTTCTGCGCCCGAAAATTGTGGGTGCCTACAGTCAGTTGGGGCGGACGGCCACCCTCATCATCTTCCAAGCACACAAACTCCTTCAGCGAATCAAAGCTGACGACCCGCCGATTCGCTTGGTTAAGCGTGATACCCTTAGCCTTCACGATATACTTCGTTTCATCCCCTATCCTCACCCGTACCCCATAGATTTTTGGCCCTGTTGACACAAACGAGTCGGTGTATGCTTTATCCCCATACTCATCCTTGATCTCGTCAGTTACCTCCCCGAGGAACTCCCCAATAGCAGGCATGTATTCACCCCTCCTCGCTGTAAATAACACGCTATCTGTATCGGCATCAAAAACCCGCTGCCCAAGAGAATGCAATAGGCCCCAAAGTTTGATGCGGGCGTAGGCTGTTGTGAAGCTGGCTACAGGAATGTTTGTAACCCGTGAGGTATCTGTGGCCAATTCAGTATTTTTGTACTTTATTATGTAAGTATTACCTACATTCACAATCTCCAGACTTCGCTATAACTTTGCGCCAAATGAAAGTTCGCTTTACCGGTATTCTGCGCAAACTTTCCCCAAAGACTGTTTAGGCACAACTTTGCACTAAAGCGCTTGCGAGAGTTCTTTACAATTTGGGTACGATCAAGTTGTATACCTTCGTGGTCACAGTAGCGCGAAATATAAGACGTTTTTTCGTCTTCGGTTTCAACTCCTCGCGGATATCCTGACGCCTCTACCTTATCCTTCAAAAATGCGTTTATATATGGTGTGAAAAGGTTGGGTAGCTTCTGAAATCTCCACACCTCATGAATCTTCATTATTCTATACCCATGACGAACGTCTAGGGCCAGCTCAGAACTTGTGCATACACCTCTGATCTTAAGCTGGTGGGTTGTATGGCCACAATCGCCGTTGTTCTCTTCCGCGCACTTCACACACAAGGGAAACATGAGTTTGTGATCTATAACGACGGGTAAGATCGACATCCATAAATCGCGATGCGGGAGCACGTCTACGAAAGAAAGGCCGAAATAGTACCCGTTCAAATTTCTTGAGAACTCGTTGATGGAGGGTGGGGCAGGTCCCACCAGTTTCTCAGGTGCACCTACGGGGTACGGATTGTTCTTCATCACGTAGGGGTATAAAGAACAGAAATCGTAGTAATGGAGTTTCACGCCCTCCGTAAGCGGAAAGTATAGCTTGAAGGGATTTGTACGCCCTCCGAACAAGCTATCACCGCATTTGAGAGGATCCAGTACCATTGAGCGCTTGATCGTGTTTATTTCTTCACGGTATTTTCCGTCTGTCTCCATCCGTGCATCATATTCATGCTCCCACAAGACTTTGTGAGTGAACTGGAACCCTATAAGCTGATCGCGGGTGCGCGTCCGCGCAAGACAGTCGGCAGGAGATCTACCGTGCATATCTCCTGCGATTCCGCTCTTAGGACAGGGGCATCCATGCCACCAGCAACCGTTAAAGGAGTACACAGTCTTCACGCCAGTGACACGGTTTTCACTTAGACCATCAACCCAAAAAACACGGCCATTAACCTTAATGGGTACCTCACCCATGTTGCGGGCATGCTTTATGTATACACCTGTCTGCTGCTGTAGGTGTATGAGCCAGTAAATAGCCTTGTGCCCATAACTGTGGGGGTTCTTTCTGTGGATAATGGCTAAGGTATCTTTAGGCATTAAGTTATTCTTGATCACCGTAAAACATAATGAGGCGATGGTGGTTGCGACTTGCAGCGGATTGCAGTTGAAACGACATATGTACATCCTTCTAAAGGCCTGGAAACATACTCTAAGCAAGCGTACATCATTCACACAATAACGCTCACATTCATCAGCTATATTTTAAGGATTACGTTCATTAAAACTGTTGTAGTATCGATCAAAATCTTCACGTTCATCTGTACTCATAAAATCATAGTTAAAGTAATGTTTGGGTGGAGGTAGACCTACGTAATTTAAAGTTTTACTAGTGAGAAATGTGTAATGGAAGTATCCTTTTGAAACCTCAGCTGCTACGCCCATCACCTTAGGTAGCTTTGCTAATTTACAAGGTGTGGGTAATAAAGTGTCTTTAAATTGTACATTACCTCTTATTTGCATCTGTATTAATTTGTTGCCTCTTTTCAATGGATGACCTGTAAATATCTCAGAGGACTCGTGCTCAAGCAGCTCCTTATAAAGGAACTGTGTGTCAAATTTTGCCCCCGTTATGGGCGAGAATATACACCGTCATTTTTTTTAACTTGTCCGCTAACTTGACAATATAGGACAAATAGTTTACAGGGCTATCGTGGACATTCGTTTTAAAAACGTTTGTCCGTTTACCACATTTGTGACACTCATCACACTCGATCTCCATACACTCATCACAGATAGTCTGGCTCACAAGTAAATGTGGAATAACCTCTTTGGTTTCAGCGTTCGTGTATGTTTCTATATCGTAGTACACAGTTATACAAGGGTTGTTTTTAGGCTTGGCGTCTTTCATATAACATACATGCTTTACACCATCCGCCTTATATTCTCATGGCATGTAGAGCAGTGAATTTCGTCACATTTGTGCTTGAAACTTTCCCCTACCATTCATGTGAAACATACCACATTCACAGATTCTCATTTTCCTGCACGTGCCAATTGATTTATGGACTCAAAACAGTTATTATTGAAAAATGTGCGTCTACACACATTACAATCCCTCTTCTCAGCTTCAACTACACGGCTTTCACATTTGGGCTTTTACACTGCTCACATACCATGTGACATTCTTTACAATGTTTCACTATATCATCCGCAAACTCGAGACACCCCTTACACAAATCATGATGTCGTCCATATTTTCGACTTTTGTCATAACTCGCGTAAAGGCACCTTATATTACGGATGGGGAGATACGTTGTACCTGACAGTCCTAAAATAAGTAGGGGTCTTGTACGATCTCTCACACAGCTTTTAAAAACATATACATTTCTACGACGATCATCCAGTCCAAATACAACTATACGAGCATTCATTTCCTGTTCTACCCTTCTCAGCTCTTCAGGACCCATATTACGTCAAACTCAAATTCACAGTCTACAGCTAGTTTACGGGCACGCTCCACGACCGTAGGCAGCTAAATTTTTGCGGCCTTTGTATTTAGTACAGTAAACATGCGAGCTAAGACTACTGCTATAAAGCCGCAACCACGATCGACGTTTATATGCCGTCTAAAATAGCCTGAGAATTGAAGTTAAGAGTATAAGGTGTGGCACTATGACCCGCAACACGGAATACACGGTCAATATTTACCGTGAATTTGTACATATTGAAGGCTATACTACTTTGGGAGGCCTGCATTAACGACCTAATATATGATGTACATCTTCAGCCGCCAAACGCCTGAATGGTACTACTACCCAAAAATCATCTACATCACCATCATCTGACCCGAATCCGAAGGACAGCCTCGTCCTGACTTCACGCTCGTCGCGGTTCTGAAGGGCAAACTCTACAATACGTTCTACTACGCGACGTAGTCCGTGTTCAATACCGTTGCTATACACGGATCTAGGATCAACCCTGACTATATACCGATTTCTAGTCAAGGCTGGGGTTGGGGTTGCGGTGCGCACCAACTCGAATGTTATGCCATCCTCAACAGAACGGGTTGCTACTATAGAGGACGAATAAGGGGTATATTTGAGGAAGACGCTGTTGTGGGGTTGGTTGCGTAAGACGTTGAGGGTTGGGGCTCTATTACTGCAGACTCAACAGAACGGGGAGCTGCTGTGGAGGATGAATAAGGGGGCATATTGGCGGAAGACTCTACTGTGGGGCTTGTTGCGTAAGACGTTGAGGGTTGGGGTTCTATTACTGTTCTAACAACCCTGGAACGCTTTATACCTGACGTGGAGGGTTCGCATCACATCTACGCTTTGAACGTGCTACAGGTGTCGCTGGTGAGGGCTCATCGGCGGGGTGGGTACTGTAGATGCACGGTCAACGGCTTCATCCGTGATATCGATGATGGGGTGCTGTACATCGTCGTCATTCACGGTTCTGTGGAAGAAGAAAACAAAATATAAGGAGCAGCACTCGTTATTTGTAATATTTTGTAAATGACCCACTTAGGGGTGTGACGTGTTAGAAATGGAATCTGTAGAAAAATTCAGGTTCACGAGCCCATCCACATGTGTTATATCTGGACCTACAGGTTGTGGTAAAACGGTGTTTATGCTTAAAATCAAAAGAAAAGGGGGAAATGTTCTCAAAATTTGTGCATAAAGTTATATGGTGCTATTCGACATACCAATCAGTGTTCAACGAGTACCAAGATGATGTTTTGTTCCACAAGGGGGTCTATGACGTTAATTCGTTAAAGGGAAATGAACATACAGTCATCGTAATTGACGACCTCATGTTGGAGATGGATAAAACGTTTGCCGAGACATTTACAGTATTCTCCCACCACCTTAACATAAGCGTGTTCTTCATCAATCAGAATCTATTTTTCAAAAATAGATACATGCGCGATGTGTCGCTAAATACGCAATATCTAGTCTTATTCGCGCAACGTAGAGATGTGTCACAAATTGGGGTATTAGCCAGTCAAATGTTCCCGAATCAGCGTAAGGAGTTTTTGGAGGTTTATAAAGAGGTCACAAACCAACGTTATGGATATTTGCTTTGTGACCTTCACCCGCGAAACACGTTTAGGGTGCTTCTAAGAACGAATATATTTCCAAGCGAACCTGAAACCGTGTATATTCCAGAATGACGAATAGGCTAAAGAAATACCGCGAATTAATAAAAATCTATCAACGACTGCCTCGGCATTGCAGCAGATGTTTGTTAAAAATATCGACTCTGACTTTTTAAAATGCATCTGTGAAATCTGCCTTAATGTTATAAAATGTAATGTTCCAATGAAACCCTCTCAGAAGACTCGCTTACGTCGTTACAAGAACATAATACGGACGCTCGCTCATAAAAGTCAGACTGTGGGTAAGAAAAAGCGCATTATTGTACAAAAGAGGATCGTTCCTGCCCATCTTATTTTCAGTTTTGGGCCTTTACTGACTAGATTAATATAATGAAGAAGGTGGTTGTGATTCCGCACGAGGTGTATGCTTCATTACAAAGGAGTCCAGATGCGGTTCTAGAACCCCGTAAAAGTAGGCTTAAAAGAATGGAAAGTGAGTTGCTAGCCCTATTAAACAGTGAAAAGGCACCTGATGAGAAAAGGATCTTGTACCAAGAGGCTTTGCAGAAATTTCTTCATGAGTACGAAGATTATAAGCATCCTACAGAGCTCCCCGTGAGGCACAGCTCGAGTAGCGCTGAGCATAGCGACACAGGCCAACCAAAGAGCAGCGGAACACAACACATCGAACATGTGCTAAAAAACAGCCTCCCCCATACATTGAGGAATAAAGGGCTAAGTCTTTATAATCTATTGAGTGAGGACCCCATCATACAGTGGACCGATACAGGCGAGGTCATTGTTGAAGGAACAAGGGTACAAGGATCCAATATCGTTGATATTGTTCATGATCTGGTGAGAAAGTGGGATAGGCCCTCACCAACAGGATGGAGGCATATTAAAGCAAGACTACAACAAATAAATGTCCCCAAAACATTGATAGGTAATCTGAATAGGTTAAAAGACTTGGAACATGCACCGCACGTGTCACAACTGAGTACACCTTCGCCCCCAGCAGCTGCAGTGTCTCTGAAGAGGAGAAAGAAGAGAGCAGCGGCCAACCTTATCCACGTGCCTCTAAAATACGCAAATGGCTAACGTATTAAGTAAGCACTATTATGACATTTCTAACCCGCATCCTATGGTGGCGTTAATAGATTGTACAGAGGTGTTTATGGTGTAAGGAAAAAAGATGTTGAGAGATTTTTGCGGGGACAGGATGCTTATACACTTCATAAACGGTGAGAAAAAGGTTTAAAACAGCCAAGACAACAGCCGCCTCGATTGACTCTATTTGGCAGGCAGATTTAACAGACATGCAAAGATATTCAGTGTATAACGATGGCTACCGTTACATCCTATTCATAATAGATGTATTCTCTAGATACCTGTGGCTAATTCCCCTGAAAAATAAATCGCCTGAAACAGTTGCTAAAGCGGCCAAAACGCTGATGTTGAAAGAAAACAGGATTCCTGGCTATTTTTGTACGGATATGGGAAAAGAATTTATAGGACGCGCTTTTCAGAACATGCTGTCAGAGTTTAATATCAGCTATTACACTTCCAATTCTATACATAAGGCTTCTTTAGCTGAAAGAGTTCAACGTACCATAAAGGAACGCATGCACCGATATTTTACACATAAAAACACATACAGATATATAAACGTTCTCGGTTCATTGGCTTCATCCTACAACCGTTCACACCATCGTACGATCGGTACAACGCCTAACGATGTTTTAGAAAGAGGCAAGCGCCCGAGAAGAGATGGAGTGCCGCACCACCACCACACTCTGCGCGTTTCAAAATCAATGACTATGTAAGGCTGTCACGTTCGGGAATAAATTCGCGAAGGGTTTTGAGCAAGGATGGACACGCGAGATTTTTAAAGTTAGGGCTATGAGCCTAAAGGTGAGATAATGATGTATTACGTTGAAGATTTGAATGGAGAAGAGATCTCGGGAGGCTTTTACCGCGAGGAATTGCAGAAAGTGGCATTTAATTTAGGAAAAAATGTGTTTAAAATTGAGAAAATTTTAGGAAGCAAAGGTACAGGAAAGAGAAAAATGTACCTGGTGAAGTGGCTAGGTTACCCAGAAAGCTTCAATACCTATATAAAAGCTGATGCAGTAATGAAGCTTAATTAGTATGCAGCATGACTCCTAACCATTTCTACGTCACACTCCCGTCCTCCTCGTCCCTGTCTGTACACCCTAAAACACACTAGCCAACTTTGTAACAGAGCTCCATGGACCCATTGATTGGGTCGTGATTCGTATGAGGTGGGGATATGTGAAATTCAGCTGGACACCCTCTTTTTAAATATTGATTATAAAGATACCGTTTTTACGATTCTTAGAGACTGTGATGAGTGTACAAAAGCCGGGTTAACTCGGGATGAAACTATACGTATCGCCGGACTAAGGTTGCACAGTTTTCAGTACAGAAGTAACACTAGGCCGGGCGTTATGGTTCGGTTGAGGATGTTGTGAGAGACTTAAACGTGAGTTTAAAAAAATTCAGATCTTACGATTGATTTATTATACGAAATCGTAAACAAAGGAAACCCTGCACATACTCTAATCCTAAAATCAAAGGTTAACAGAAATCTTAAAGACGGAAGAGTGTTCAAAATTATAACCGAGGGGCGATATCGATCAGCCTTCCAAAGAGACACCTTTCACGAGGCACAGCATGACTTGTCCACCTTAGTGTATCAATTGGAGATGGAGAAATTGGATGAAAGCTCTCAGCCTCCAGACATGTGCTATATTTACAGCAATATAGCGGAACACCAGTTTGCTGGGGATACCCAGGCACGCCTGCTACGCATAGCTCACATCCCCATACATAGAGGAAGGAATTTGAGTATTACATATGACATACTCCATTATGTGAATGTTGCAACTAATCTAATAGCCAATATCTCAATATACGTATATAAGAACGATTGAGGGTAAAAATTTCCTATTCGGTGACGGGAGCTCAACAGTGAAGCTGCACTTTCGACGCATTGAGTTATAATGGACAGAAAGCCTTTCACCGTCTATCGAGGGGTGAGATACCAGCGTGGTAGTGGATTTGGGTCCATTTTTTCATCCATACTACGCACCGCTGTCCCACTGTTAAAGAGGGGGACCAGGTACCTAGGGAGGAAGGCGTTACAAACAGGTTTTAACGCGGCAGAGGACATATTGGCTGGCACTAAGCCTAAAGAAGCTCTAATAAAACATTTAAAACGTACAAGGGATGAAATCATCAAAGATGCGAAAAGAAAAATGCGTGGTGGCGGAAAGAAGAGCTCTGTCAGGAATAAGGGGTTACCAACCGTGACGGTAAGAAAAGATGTGCTAGGAAGAAGGGGTTACCATCACGTGGCGTTAAACGCAAAAGGAAACCAAAGAAGAAGTGCTCTAAGCGTATGAAGCCTATGGCTGTTCATTTTTTTAACTGATATAAGCTGAAGACGCTACTCTCACGAATCATAGATTGACTAATACTCGCCGAGGGAGGTGGCACTATTTCTGACTCGTCATGGCGCGTTTCATCCATCCGTGTAGTTCACAATGCTGTAAATCGGAACTGACCCTCTTTAATATGCTACCTACCCAGGTCTCTATTGAACATAGTGACTTTATTACAATTAACCCGTTAAACAAAATTAGTTCACCCAGTGCCCCTATTGACCCGAGTTGCATGCACATGCATGTATGCTAAACTACGCATAGCCCATTCTGACGGAACGGGCTGCGATGATAGTTACGTTGCCTACCCTGAAACCAACTTTCTGCACTCCATATTCAATCAGTGTGACGTATATTTAAATCAGATTAACATCTCGGCAGGCACAGGGTACTGTCACCTACGAGCCTATCTGGAAAATGTCCTAAACTTTTCAAAAGAAGCGAAGGACACCTTTTTAACCGCCGAGAGGTATTACCACACTAAAGACAAGAGTAGTATAAAGGCTAAATTAAAATATTCTAAAAAGAAGATATACGAATGTTTTGGACGCCTGCATACAGACTTTACATTCCAGGAACGGGGTGGATATGAAATTGAAGCTTACCCGCACGAACCCTGAGATCTGCATAAATCTGGGGGCTGATTAAGAAGAAGGCGCGAAACCCGTTGTGATACACATCATGGAAACGTATTTACCTATACGCCGAGTGAAATTAAGCTCCCAAAGCAAATAGAAATTGAGAAAGACTTGATACACGCCTCAGTGAAATATCCAATTAACAGGGTACAGATCAAACTGTACACGATTTCCGCAGGGTTGGCATCGAAACAGCTAGAAAACATTGCTCTTGGAGTCCTACCTAAAAGGATATTAATTGGAATGCAAGACCACGCCTCGACGAATGGAAAATATAAAAAGAGTGCCTTAAAATTCGAGAATTTCGGACTTAAAAATATTACTTTGTATGTAAATGGCATTGCTCTGGGTGGGGTAATGAATGAATATGGATTACTCAACAGATGCTGTGTTCCCGCTCTGCGCGAGAGCATATAGTAGCCTTGCCCATAATACAGGAGCATGTGATGAACTTGGTTTCTGCATAACGCTGAAAGAATTTGTGGAAGAGTTTAATATTTACTCATTTGACATTACGCCAGACTTAACTGCTGGTGTAAATACGCATTTAAGCCCACAACAGAGCGGAAACATCTCAGTGAGGTTGGAGTTTGCCAAACCTATAGACGCGCCTATAAGTGCACTCCTGTATCTAGAATCACAGGCACTAATAGAGGTTGATCGTTTCTGGGGCGTCACCACAGATTTTTAAAATGGATGCGAATACAATTCAGAGAGGGATGAAAAGTGATTGCTTCGCGCGTTCCAAATTTATCGGCGTTTTTGCAAAGAATGAAATATTGAAGCTGGCTAGTTCGAGAAACTGGTGCGACATTGTGGGTGGTGAGGGTATTCACTGGTTTGCAATCTATTTTAAAACTAAAGAGAGAATGTACTATTTTGACTCACTCGGATTTCCACCGTGGAATGAATGACTCGGCAATCGTGAATTTTATAGCGCAACTAGGCGTGCCTGAGATTATTTGGAATCCATATCGTTTCCAAGGATATTATACTGAAACATGTGGATTGTATTGTATTTTGTTTCTCATGCATATGTCACGTGGGAAGGGATTTATGAATTTTTTTAAATTATTCGATTTATGCGACACAAATATGAATGATAAATATGTATGCAGACAGATAAAAAAGTACCCATAGGTTAGTACCCCCTGTAATGTGTAAGATGTATATTGTGTAAAGCTGTATATACATTTGTATCCATTAAGAATTATGTGACGGAAGCTGTTACCGTTTTTGTACAAGTTTTCTACTATTTAATAAATGAAAATATATTGCGTTTTGTTCTTATCCTAAAAAAATACATCACCTCCTCTACAAACTGGCACTCGCTGTCCCGTGCCAGTACCACGACTTCTGGATCGCTGGGTTCGCTAGGCGGGGTGGCTACCACTTCATTTATCACCCTTTCGTCAAAAGTGGCTATAATACGAACTAGCTCCGTTTCGGTCCTATAAGGTTAAATAAATGTCATAAAATTGGATGCAGTTAAATCGTCCACCATATATATATATATATATATATATATATATATATATATATATATCCTAACCTTTCGTAGCCTAACCTGGCCTACCCAAACTTATTGTTCACGATTCAAAAAACATACTATATAATCTGAAAACACTTACATCAGCTCCTCTACAAACTGGCACTCGTTTGACTGGCTGTGATTCAATACCTCGACTTCTGTATCGCTGGGTTGACTGTGCAGAGAAGCATCCATAGCATTTATTCCCCTTTCATCAAAAGTGGCTATAATACGATCAAGTTCCGCATCGGTCCTCTAAGGTTAAGTAAAAATAAAGAGATACAATAAGAGAAAATACCACGTATATAAAAAGCAGATAATTCTTAAACGTTTTGGTAGTTTAAAAATCCTACTGCGGTGCTGAATTATCGAGAAAAATGAAGCTCCAACATATATATATATATATATATATATATATATATATATATATATATACATGAAGCTCCAACATATATATATATATATATATATATATATATATATACATGAAGCTCCAACATATATATATATATATATATGTGTATATATATATATATATATATATATATATATATATTTATATGCTGAAATAATCACGATGGAAACAGATAATAATTGAAAACATAATGGGATTAATTTTTACGTTGTAGAAAAAATTCAGAACAAAAGGAAATTAGATTGCCAATTATAAACGAGAAACAATACAAACTAATTTTCAATGCTAATAAATAAATGAGATTTGTTTGCGCTGAGAGGCACTGTCTGCGGTTAGATTAGGTTAGGTTAGTTTACGCACGGTTAGGCTATGTATGCTAGGATAGGTTAGGTTAGGCTAAGTTAGGTTGTTAGTTTAGGTTATGTTAGTTTACGCCCGGTTAGTCTATGCCTGGATATGTTAGGTTAAGCTAAGTTAGGTTAGGTTAGTTTACACCCGGTTAGGTTAGGCTAGGTTAGGTTAGGCTATGCTAAGTTAGGCTAGGTTAGGTTAGTTTACACCCGGTTAGGTTAGGTTAGGCTAGGTTAGGTTAGGCTAAGTTAGGCTAGGTTAGGTTAGTTTACACCCGGTTAGGTTAGGTTAGGCTAAGTTAGGCTAGGTTAGGTTAGTTTACACCCGTTTAGTCTACGCTAGGATATGTTAGGTTAGGATATGTTAAGTTAGACTAGGTTAGGTTAGGCTAAGTTAGGTTAGGTTAGGATATGTTAAGTTAGGCTAGGTTAGGTTAGTTTACACCCGGTTAGGTTAGGTTAGGTTAAGTTAGGTTTGGCTGCATGGGCATATGCGGACTCGCACTCCATCAAATCGGGTGTATTGTACAGCTGACTCATTGGTGTTGTGTAATTCACTTGTTGGAAATGAACGAACGAAACTGAGTCTCGCTTCGAAGTTCTCCCTTTATAAGGGGGCATGTGACGAACCTACAAGAGCGAACTTTAGCTTCTTATTGGCTAGCGGTAAATTTTGGGCTGGGTTTAGCCTGTAGGCCTGTATATCGACCAACCCGCGGTCCTGGGCCTGCCCCACAGTGTCGTGATTGGCTGATTCCGTGAATTTTGGGCGGAACATAATGCGTAGGCATGCATATTGACCAACCCGAGGTTCTGGAACCGCTTCAGAGTGCTGTGATTGGTTGTCCGCATCAAATCTGGGCGGGCCATCTGCCTCGATTCGCGGTCCCCATTATCTGATTATCTGATTATCCCCATTATCATTTACTGCGATAAACTTATATTCCCTATCGTTCAACAAATATTGGTTTAAGATTTGGGAACCAAAACATCTGCCTGTTTGAAATGAATTTGTTGTCACATGAAAGCAATGTTTATTTTCCTTCCAACTCAAATTTAAATTTGGATTTCTGCGAGAAATAAATTTAAAATACATGCCTTATCTTGTTTGTCTATTTTTTCGGACATTCAATGTCGTGCTTTGTAAGGTTAAAAACAAATATATTTACTGCGGAAGACGTCTTAACCATTACGGGCAAAATGCTTATTTGCTTAAATGGTCACATGCTGATTAGAAATGACGTGTGTATTGTGTGTGTTGTACCAAACTGGCAGAAAATGTGGAAGATGTCTTATCCATTACGGGAAACTGTTTATCTGCTTATACGGCCAAATGGTGATGAGAAAAAGATGTACGTATGGTTTCAGATTTGTTATTGAAAAAACATGTTATTTGCACTGAAAGGCGACAGAAAGGGCCCAACTCGAATCTTGTTTTGTAGTTTGATTAGCTTATCAGCAGATGGTCTAAACATACCATAAATCGTCTGAATTATGTATGAAGGATTGAAAAACATCTGTTCTAAAATTACCTTCCTGTCTGTACATTAAACTCGAAATATACGACATAAAAACATGCCTTTTCCTGTACATTTCCAAGATTTCCAAAATTGATATATATATATATATATATATATAATTAGTAGTGGTAATAATATTAATAATAATTTCACGCTTACTTAGAACCAAGTATTGAAAATCGTGTCAAGCAGCCGTGGCTATCGTTACCAACCCATGGCTATCACCATGGTTACCAACCGCTCCGGGTCTGGAAACCAATTTTTTCTGATCATTAGGCCGTGGTGATCGTTACCAACCCATGGCTATCACCATGGTTACCATCGAGACGATAGACGGGTAAATAGATAGATATATGTTCCGTTATTATTATGCTGAGATAAAAATATTGTGAATGTAATTCGTTTAAACCAGATATATGGGGTTAAAGTTTCGCGTTTTATTGCAAAAATAATGCAGGATAGAATTAAAACAAATATTCTTAAATTCGTTTAAGTATATATATATATATATATATATATAATGAATCATTTGAAAGCTTTTTTCGGTGATTTAATTATTTTCTTTTTTCGTACGAGATGTTTTACCTCCGCCTTAGACCTACGGTTGGGATTTATTTTGAGTACGAGTTGTTTCTACATCCCACCTTAGGCCTACGGGGCTCTTTTTTCTTTCTTTTTGAATTGAAGTGTTTTACGCCAGCCTTAGACCCACGGGAAGGCATTAGGGTACCCTAAGTAACGATCCCCGTCCGGGGTGCGAACCCTGCTCCTTTTAGCGCACATAAACGTGCACTGTGGCGATGTCTAGGGCCCCCAGCAACCGGACGCACTGGACTCGTGCCCATCAACGCGCGACGCGTCAACTGATGCCCGGAGGCGATGATGCCCGGGGGCACTGGCTGGTGAGCTAATGACACCCTGAGGCACTGGCTGATGTGCCAACTGGCTGATGCCCGGAGGCACTGGCTGATTAAGCCAACTGGCTGATTAGGGGCACTATAAGAGAGCGGCGGGGTGGCTGAAGGACTCATATGAGCTTGGCTACCGCCAAGTAAAGACCCTTCCTCTGGGTCCTCTCCTCTTCCTCTCTCTCTCTCTCTCTCTCTCTCTGCCCATTTGGGGGGTGAAGACGTCCCAACTTCTCCCTCAAAGAGGCTCCCCCTCTTCCTTTCTCTGCCCCTTTGGGGGGTGAGGCCGTCCCAACTTCTCCCCCAAAGAGGCTCCCCTCTTTCTTTCTCTACCCCTTTTGGGGGTGAGGCCATCCCAACTTCTCCCCAAAGAGGTTTCCTCCTTGCAACAAAAGGGGGTGGAGGTGGCACCAAGGGGTGTGGGGGTGGCACTCTTGCAACATTATGCAATTGCTCTGCACTCAAGGATTTTTCCACCATACTGAGTACTGCAACAAAATAATTATCCAAAACATAAAAGTAAGAGCACCATGAAATGGCTTAAAAACTTAACTTCAAGTTCTCGAGTGGCCCAATCAAAGCCCAGCTCTCGATTTAATCCAGAATTTATGGTTTGATTTAAAAAAAATTCTACTGAGATGTCGAAACCTTGTAGAAAAATGCCCAAACCGAATCATTCGAGCAAAAGATGGACACACATAGTTTTCAATAATTTTGTAAGCAAATGTACGAAAACTTTTGCATTTTAACTTTTTTTTTTCTCAAATTCTTTGATGTTTTACATTATACAGTATGTTGGAGTTAAACTAATTTTTTTATTTAAATTTATCCTATGAATGGTACAAAAGGTAAAGACGATTATAATTGAAATATTTCTCTGTACAAATACTTCTGAGCGCCACTGTATATAGTCATAAATGCCCAAGTTGGTCGAATATATGCATAAATTTTTGTCGGTGACCATATTTTACCCAGTAGGTTGAACAGGTTATATATTTTATAGTTTCAAACTTTTAATCACTTTCGCTTGTGTTAATGTAGGGGCGAGTTTCGATAAGAAAGTTTAGAAAAAGCTTTTTTTTAACAGTATACAATGGTAATTTTTCGAATTTCACTCGCGTGAGGATTTTAATCCGGAAAATTCGAGGTGAAATAAGTCATCCTTTATGCTTCCTCAGATTTTACACACCTTCTGATTTGTTTTATGTTTGGTTAGCTTAGGTTAACTTGAGTTAACCCAATCTAACGTAGCGTAACCTCAAAAGAGTAGGTTGTACAAGAAAATCCGACTTATTTGCAAAGTTTGACCAAACTGATAGAATGGCGGCTTACTATTGGCGCTACTTTTTCATGCAGTAAGGAGAGGGCAAAGGGCGAATGCTCGCAAAAATGCCCCCTACACATGGAAGGAAAAGGGGATAACCAAAATCAATCAAGTTTTCGAGATGCAGAGACACTGCATTTGAAAGATTGTAGATCATAGACATGGGGAAAGATAGATCGAGGAAAGTTGCTCCATAGCTAACCGGTTGAGTAGATGAAAAACTGAGAATACCAATTAACCCCTGTGTGAAAGAGTTTGACAGAAAAGGGACGAGAATGTGTAGAAAGTCTGGTACTGTATGCTCTCCTTAAAGGGGGAGGCAGGTAGTTAGAGAATTCAGAAGAGCAATGTCGGTTATAATAGTGATAGTAAAGAGAGAATGGCCAACATTGCGGCGTAGAGAGAGAGAGAGAGAGAGAGAGATTTAAAACAGTCAGTAAGAGGCGGGGAACTGATGAGATGAAAAGACTTCAATTCCACCTCGTCAAGAAGAGCTGTGTGAGTTGAGCCAACCCACACATGAGAAGCGTACTCCATACAGAGGCGGACAAGACCCCTATATAAGGACAGCAACTCTTAGAAGCTGTTTTGGAAAGAGAGTGTATGTGATTTTCTTCCCAGGAAAGATCACGAGAAAAAGGAAACACCAAGAATGTTAAGAGAAGAAGAAGGATTGAGTTGTGTATTGTTGAACATAAGAGGTGATAGTCATGTAGAAGATGAGTAGACAGATGAATGAACTGTATTTTTGAGGCATTGAAAGCTACAAGGTTTTCTCTGCCCCAGTCAGAGTTAGTAGAAAGATCAGCGGTCAGGTGTGCTATAGCCGTCTCACGCGAAGTATGGAGTGACTGTCGGGAGGGAAGCTTTGTGAAATGGGTGGAATCATCGTCATAGGACTAGATAGAAAGGAAGGAAGACTTAAAAGATCATTAATAAATAAAAGGAAGCGTGAGTGACAGAACAGAATCTGAGGAACACAACTATTAATACCTTTAAGAGAAGAACAATGGCTATCTCCAACGGCAGCTATAGATCGGTCAGAAAGGAACTCCGATATGAAGGCACAGACAGAAGGATAGAAACCAAAGGAGGGCAGTTTGGAAATAAAGAATTTTTACGAGACTCTATCAAAAGCTCTTGGTATGTCAAGCGCAACAGTAAGGGTTTCACCGAAATCCCGAAAGGAGGATGACCAAGAGTCAAAGAGATGTGCAAGAAGATCGCCAGTAGAGCGTCCCTTGCGCAACCCATACTGACGACCTGAAAGAAGATTGCGAGTAGAGAGGTGTTTAAGAATTTTCCTATTAGGAATAAATTCAGAAACTTTTGAAAGGCAAGAAGTCAAGGCACCTGGACGATAGCTGGAGAGTTGAGAGCGGTCACCATTCTTTGGGACAGGCTGAATGAAAGCGAACTTCCAGCAGGAAGGAAACGTACCAGATGAAATACAAAGACGAAAGAGTTTGTCTGGGCAGGGTGCCAGCACAGGAGAAAAACAGGAGGGATCCTTCAAGACCGTATGCCTTCCTGAAGTTGTCCGCAAATAGGGTAGAGAAGAACTTCTTTGAAAGATATTCTAATTTTAGACGTAATTAAGTTAGGGGAGGGGTATGAGATGGAGGAACAGCACTGGAATCGTCTCGGTTGAGTTAGAGGCGAAAGTTTGAACAAAGAGTTCAGCTTTATCAGAAGAGATGGCAACTGAGCTATCAAAATGGAAAAGGGAAGGGAAAGAAGAAGTAAAGTTGTTGGGGAGATTTTTGGCTAGGTTCCAGAAGGAACGAGAAGAATTAAAAGTAGAAAGATTTTCACATTTTTGTCTGATGAAGGAATTTTTGGGGAGTCGAAGTACAGATTTTTTTAGGATTCCGGGCAGAAATATAAGTGAAACGAGAGTCAGGAGTTCGATGGCGGCAGTACCTTCTGAAAGCCTCCTCTCTGTTGCGAATAGAATTAGAACAAACAAATTTAAATCAAGGGTTATTTTTTGCATTAGTGGTAGGAATAGAATATGGAATGTACTCCTCCATGCTCGAGAGAATCACCCTTGTGTTACGCTCAGCGAACTTTGAGGGGCCACGGCCCAAGAAGCAATAATCATTGTAGGGGAAACCAAAGAGATACTGCCTAAGGACCTTCCACTCGGCAGCGCGAAAGTGGGAGGATCCAAAGGCCGAACTGGGATTGGGTTCGGAGGAACCCAAGGGAGAAAAAAGCTTAACAGAGTAAGAAGAATGAAGAGTGGCGAGAAATAAAATCAGAATATTAGGTCTATCTCCAAGGCGATCGGTGATACGAGTAGGATGCTGTACAATCTGCTGTAGATCATCTAGGACGGAGAAGTTGTTAGCTAGTTCACCAGGGATGTCAGCGAAATGTGAGAAAAGCCAAATGTGGTAGTGAACACTGAAATCACCAAAAATTTAAGATATAAAAGTAGAATAGGATAGAATGTATTTCACTTTGTAAGTGAGATAGTTAAAGGGTTTTGGATAGTCAGTAGAATTAAGAGAAAGGTAGACAGCGCTGCTCTATTTCGAGATTCGCATGTAAGCCGCAGCCAGAGCGTGTAGAATTCGGAAGATTCACGTTCGGGAATACAAGAGCAAGTTAGGTCGTTGCGTACGTATATGCCACTCAGTCGTCTCAGACACCTGAGATTCAGTGGGGAGAAGGCGAGGTTTAGAGGAGGAGAGGTGGTGTTCAACAAACTGGAAATTTGACGAAAGGCCACGAATGTTGCAGGAGTTAATGAAAAGTGACTCATACAGAGATCCAGGACATTTTGAATGGGCAGTAGCAGAACCAGTCCCTCTGTCTGGGTCTGTGTTCCCGGTATCGGCAGCGAGAGAGCTAGAAGTGAAAACATTTATGGTCACTCCCCACGGGACTCCAAGACTCTTAAAAACGATGCTATTTTTTTAATTTTAAAAGCTAGTGTCGTGTATAAGATGCATGTATATGTAGTGAGGAATAGAAGGAGAAACGTGTATTTAAAAGCATGCTGGACTGCTTACAGGGTAGATGAAACACGACAAGAGATCGGAGGGACACTGACAGGAGAAACGCATTTCCAGCACTCGCTGTCTCCTGTCTAACGTCCCTCCCCACCCCGGAGTACTTCCTTGATCGATTGGTGTCTACAATCTCCTCCTTGGAGGAGAATTTAGGTATATATATATATACACACACACACACACACATATATATATATATATATATATATATATACACACACACACACACGAGTATATTCAGTGGAGAGAAGTGCATTACTTCTTAATGCTCTGTTATAAACAGTGTAATACATATTCCCCATTCGTCTATGCATAATGCACGACACTCATACCTGCAGCAGAATAATTTATTCATTGGGTTGAGCGTGCATTGAGAGAAGGAACATAAATGCGAATATCATTAGGTTAAAATAAATTACATTGCTAAGACGTCTAAAGTTACATTTCTACGTTACACTTTCATGTTTTCTTCCTTGAGGGGGCTGGGGAGTAGGTTTGTTATTTTCGGTTAATTTGGTGATATTAAGTTAATTACTCGGGTCAAGAGAGGGTGGGGTTGTGTGGCGAGGAAAAATCATGTCAGGGCATTTTTTTTTTAAATGTTCTGTAATTTTCAGGTGTTAATTGTGTGCATAAGAATTAGCTAATTTTCAGCTAAGAAATCTGTCTTCATCGTGTCAGAGTTAACTCTTGATGAATGCAATTGATTCTCAAGGTTCCAGAACAAATAGAAATCGCAAAAACTGCCCTGACATCACTTTCCCTCGCCCCTCTCATTAAATGGCATTAAGAAAATGTGATTTTTAAATAAACTAAAACTCTGTTTTGACGTGTGAATCGAGCGAACTTTGAAATGAGCATTCACTTTTAACTTTGACTTCACTACTTAAAATTTTCGCTTTGACTTTAATGCTAAATTTTAACTCTGATCTTCGCTTTGAATTTTAAAATTGACCTCTACTTCTGACTTTGAATTTTACCATTCCATAACGTTAAATTATGGCTTCGCCCTCGACTCTGAATTCTGAATGTGGTGTTTCATTAAATCTGCATATTTACTTTGATTTCGAAATTTTTACTTTGAAATTTAAAGATCTTTAAACAAAGTCAAATTCAAAATAAGCTAAGTTAAGGTCGACGGCAGAACTCAAATTCGAACACGTAAATAAAAGGCCAAACTAAAGTTCATAAACTGGTCTGGTTCAAATATGCAAAGTTCTTTCATATAAGTTAAGCTTCACGCTTGATTAACGAAACAATAGACTCACAGAAACGAAGTCAGTAAATAAATAAATGAGAGAGACAGAAACCATGCTGGGAATCAGTTAAAAGGATGTGCGATTTCGAATGATCTACCATTCTCGCAGAAGCAGAAGCAGAGAGAGAGAGAGAGAGAGAGAGTCAAAAGGACAACAGAAAGCATCAGAGACGTTTCGGTCCAATGGGGAAGATGCCTGTTATTAAACTAGTGCACTTTTTAATTATTCTAGTGAAGGTTTGCCTCCAAATCGCTCTATAGTTATTGGGCCTCTCTGCGAAATTATGAAACTTATTTATTGCGAATGTTCTATAATTTCAAAAATGGGTAGTGTTAGTTGGATGTGACCTACCATCATACGTAGAAGTGGGTACTGCTTCTGTACACCTTCGGAAGGCCTATCTCCTAAGAGAATAGGCCAGCTTCGCATGTTAGGTGCTGCCCTGTTTCACCTTCGTTTCGCCTGAATTTTCTATTTAACAAATATTTAGTATGGGTAATGAACAAAAAGAAAAATATATTTCACTAAAATGGGAATAAGAAAAAAAAATTTTTAACAACGCTCTTACAATGTTTAGCTAGAACTTCAAAAATTTCCATTAAGATACCCGGATGTCGGGATTAATTGTTCACACAATAACTGAATAAAGTTTTTATGAAATTCCTGTGAAGATCCCAGGAAGGAAGGATTAATACACTCCACTAAGGCCTATCACAGCTCTCCACTCCACCTCTTGATTTAAACGTCTAAGTTCAACTGTCTTCCAGTCAGTGCTGCCACTCAGTAGCATCGTGGTTCACCTACAGCCAGGGCCTCCAAGAGCTGCCCCGGGCCCCGTGGAAGGATTGGTATATGGGCCCCCCCCCTGTTTACTCAGTATTTTATTATGAATGGTTTTTGTGTATATAACAAACAAACTGATTATATGTCCAAGTCACTATTCAAAACATACAGTATGAATAAACAACTCAGAAGAAAATGACCATTTTATTTTTCGAATCAATTATATTAATTCTATCACCATACAATTTACAAATGCAGTACCAGTCCATGCAGGCAAGACAATTATTTACTGCAAGATTTTCATAATTAGAAGTGTACTTTCTTTGCCTTCTCTCTAGCAAAGTGGTAAATGATTCTGATGAAATTTAAAGTAAGGCCTAACTGGCTTTCAATTACAATGGTTCCCAGATCTGTCAGTCGGTCTTGGGCATTGGTGGACCGCAGTTAATATTTTATCTGTTTTAGTTTGACTATGATAATCTCTATAAAATGTATGTTCATTAATTATATTTCCTCTGTTAATTAATCAATTGCTTTATTAATATTTTTAGATTTTATCGCCCCTCTTTCCGGGCCCCCTAGAGGTCCGGGCCCAGGGGAATTTTCCACGGTATCCCCACCCTCTCGGTGGGCTGCCTACAGCCCAACCATTTTTTCCTAAATTTTTATGGAAATAGGGCCAATAAACAAGTGCCAGTCATATCTATGAACATATGAAATTGAGGGGCACAAAGGGCCACCTGGGATCATCAAGGGTGCCTCCTCAAAAAAAAAACCTCACCAACACCTCCCTCCCCTTTCCAACACAGCTACAGCACACCCACAAACCCACCAACATGCTGCACCCTCATTGCTGGTTTGCCAAAGATACAAGTATGCTTATCTTCCTAGTCTTCATAGGTAACTATTCTAATTTTCAATGGTGTTTGTATTTTGTATTTTTTTTTAAGGAGACACCCTTGATGGGCCCAGATGGCCCTTTGTGTCCCCCTTTGTGTTTCTCAATTTCATAAGTTCATAGATATGACTGGCACTTATTTATTGGTCCTATTTTCATAAACAGCTGTAGGAGAAATAATCAAAGCTACTTCATTACTAAACAATAAATTGAACATTCCTTTTTAACTTTTGACCACATAAAGCACAAATGGTTATTATGGAAAAACATTTCGGCCTTTCAAATGAAATTTCCCCCTACCCTTGTTCTTCTGGCTTCGTGCCAAAAATCAGTTATTCCTGTGAGGCCTACAGGCCTATATTCCTAACTTTATAATCTACTCATTAAGCCGAACTTACGTTTCCCCCAATTAAGTTCCTATTTATTAATAAACCACAACTTTTCAATTTCAACACCAGCAGTAGTAGAAAACTGGATGAAAAACATTAGGTTCTCTCCCCACCCTCCGCCCCCCCCGCCAGAGGCGGGTTGGGAAAAAGGTTGAAGAAAATACCTTGAACCTGGAAAAGTAACTAAAAAATTTTTACATGGAAGAGGACAATATATAAACTAGCTCTACAATTATGCTATGCAAGCATACAAATCGTACACTGGATAACACCGTTGTATAAACCAACATAATATATTTGCGTTGATCTACAGGGTGGGCCGTAAGTTTCCATACATAGGAAAATTTAAACGTTATGGTCTTCACGTGCGTTGGTATTTGGATCAGCAGTTTCCGGATGCTTGGATTGGTCGGCGTGGTCCTGTGGAGTGGCCTCCCAGATCCCCAGATCTCACCCCCCTTGATTTCTATCTTTGGGGGCACTTGAAGGCACATGGTGTATCAGGAAAAGATAGAGACATAAATCATCTAAGGAACGTATCACCAACGCCATTACAAGCATAACGTCAACTGTGCTAATGCGTGTTCATCAACAGTGGGGAACACGTATTGAAATGTGTTTTCAAAACAATGGCAACCATGTAGAGCATATTATATAAATAAAAATGGTTGTCCATAAAAAAATGTTTATTTTTCCTATGTATGGAAACTTACGGCCCACCCTGTATATCAACTCTTAATATCGTCACAAAAACCTCGAACATATGGTTTTGATTTTATACAAAAAATTTACAGCTCTATTTACCGAGGTATCGAGTCAACGAAGAACCCATAGCCCACTCCAGGCTAGCCACAAAGGATTAAGAAGCAAAAGTCAAACTCTTCATGTCTATACCCATGTACACGCAAAGCCATCACACCGGCAAAGTGATGAAATGCTTTGACAAGAAAAGAATTGAAACAGGAATTCAGAACGGAAATCAGATTTTCCAAACCATGTCCTCAACCGTCTCGTGCACGCAACCACCCAAGATAAGGAAAATAAAAAAAGTAGTAATGACCGCAGAAACACAACTATACCTCACCTAATTCATGCCATGCATTTTTTTTTTTAGGTTTTCCTGTTTGTTAGAAATCATGTATTTTTTCAAAATACTTATCTACTCTATTCTTAGACATGTTAACGGAGCAGGAAAGTGTGTGAACGTGTTTTCTGTAATTGGATGTCTGTCATGTGTATATGTCTGCCAACTCTTTGAACATCTTCGAGTTGAGTTTCAACTTGGGCCTCCCGCCGTGAAAGGTGTTTATGCGGCGGGTGATATATTGAGTCATTCGTACTTCGTGGTGTTGTTCCACCACGAGAGTAGAGAAAAGCTCTTTCTGGTTTCTGGTTTTCGTTGGTGGTCACCCGTTGTTGCTTCGGCGAATTCAAGAGTTTCCCCCTCAGATGAGGCAACTGATCAAAAAATGGTTTGAGCGATGGTTGACAATGCCCCGGAGAGCACATTGCAACTAGAGACCTCTCTCTCTCTCTCTCTCTCTCTCTCTCTCTCTCTCTCTCTCTCTCTCTTATATATATATATATTAGGGTGTTTCATACCTATAGGGTAAAATAAAAATGAGCTTGGAGTTTTAATCCACACATTTCTCCGTATTCTAAAGAACAAGAAAACACGTTTCTGCAAGTTTGAACCAGATCGCGCTGCATTTAGAGGTCCCCAACTTTGACGACTTTTGTCAGTTCATTTCTCGCCTGCCTGCAGTGAAGACGGTTTTCTTCGTCACTTGAGCGGTTCGTGTTGTATAGCCTATTGGACAACTATGGAGGTAATTATATATGCTACTAATTATCTCATTTTACTGTGGTATTGAAATTTATTATTATTTAATTTCTGTCATTTTACTGTGGTAGTGATATTTATTATTAATATTACATGAAATTAATTAGTCTGTTGCATATTGGACAACTAAGCTGGTAATTATTTATGATACTAATTAATGTAATTTTACTGCGGTATTGAAATTTATTTAATTAATGAATTGTCAAAGAGAACGTAGTGTACACGTATCAGTTTTATAAATAAAGAAAAGCAGTAACTGGGACTCGAACCAGTGTCATAGCCGTTTGGCGGCATCGCTCAAGTCGGCGTACACAGCACGCTATCCACTCCCTAGATGGTGTAGTGGATAGCGTGCTGTGTACGCCGACTTGAGCGATGCCGCCAACGGCTATGACACTGGTTCGAGTCCCAGTTACTGCTTTTCTTTATTTAATTAATGAAATTAATTACGATGTGAAATTATTTCTGTGGAATTATTTAGTTTGTTTTCTTTTCCAGGTGTCTACCAGAGCGAAAACAGAAGTGTTTCTTATTGGCCAGACGGATGCGAACATCACATCAAGTGGCCTTCCAACTCAGTTGCAAGTACTCAAAAAGTACTTTTACCACCAAAAGGAGCAAAAATTTGGACGTACTAAATGCCTGAACCTGTGCCTGGATGCCTGTCTCATATTTTGGGAGAGAGCGAGAATCCCCATGATGCGTCGAGATTCGGCCTTGAGGAAGATGGAATCCCTTCTCAAGGAATACGACCGGCTTGTGAAGCACAAGTCACATAAAGCAGAGTCCTTCCGAGTGAAGGAGGCGATGTTCAAGGAGGCAATAGCGAAGGAGATCATGGACATTGCTCATTCACAGGCTAAGGAAATGATGAAGAATCAGGAGGACATCCACTTTCTCGACATGCAGCGTGAAGATCCAAATTCCTGCAGCATGGGCCCTGTTGACATGAAGCTTCACTATAAGGAGATTAGGAAAAGGAAGAGGCTGGCAAGATTAAGGAACAACAGGAGAAGGCCAGGAAGGAACAAGGAGCTGCAGAAGATACGGGGGCTTTAGTGATTTCAACTTCGTCAGAGACTGACTCAGATGTCGTTGACCCAACCGTGGAAGTTTTTCCATCCTCCTCCAAGGGAAATACCAAGAAGCGACGCAGGAATCTGATCTCACAGGATGTGACGACTACCTACGATCGGCTGAATATTTCGTACCGCGATTCAGCTATGTCGTACGCTGCAGCGGCTAAATCACTAGGTTTTGACTTGGATGAACTGTCCATTTCTGCCAGTACCATGTACCGCACACGCAAGGCTCTCAGGAAGGTGGCTGCTGAAAGTTATCATCCGACGAAGTTTGTCCTGGTCAGCCTCTTGTCTTGCATTGGGACGGTAAGCTCCTACCTGACAATGAGCAATGGAAGGAGAGCGTTGACCGGATCGCCGTCCTCGTCTCTGGCGACGGCAAGGAGAAGTTGCTCGGCGTTCCTAAGGTGACGTCCGGAACCGGCGAGAAGATAGCGCGAGTTTGCTTGGATTTGGTCAAGGAACACAGGATGGAAGAGCGCGTGCGGGGACTGTCTTTCGACACGACAGCGTCGAACACCGGGATTCATATCGGGGCCTGCGTCCTGATTGAGAAAGGTCTTGGCAGAGAACTCATGTACTTCCCCTGTCGGCATCACATCTATGAAGTCATCCTCAGCTCCGTCTTCAAGCGTGCATACGGCCCTTCAAGTGGCCCCGATATACCCGTTTTCAAGAGGTTTCAGGCACAATGGAAGTTCATCGACCGGTTGGACGTGCGGCCGTACGATTTTGCTCAAGTCAATGACTCTATGAGGGAACTGAGGGAGAAGTCAGTCCTGCTGGTGAGAGGGCTGGTGAGCACGTCGCATCAGCGCGATGACTACAAGGAACTGCTACAGTTGGTTCTCATCTTCCTGGGAGAAGCAAAAGTGGTGGATTTCCCTCTCAGAGCCCCTGGCGCTTACCATCACGCTCGATGGATGGCGATAGCCATCTACTCCTTGAAAGTAATTCTACTGAAGAAGCAGTTCAAGATGTCGAGTCACGAGTTGGAAGCTCTGACAGCCGTAGGTCTCTTCGTGTCCCTCGTCTACATCCGAGGTTGGACTCGTGCTGCAACCTCAAGCAAGGCTGCCGCAGTTGATCTGGAATTTCTGCGTGACGCGGAAGCCTTTGCCATGTCGGGATATTCGTGTGTTAACGCTGCGCAAGAAGCCATGTCTCGACACCTATGGTACATCTCTGAGACTCTTGTAGCCATGGCGTTCTTCGACGCAGATGTGGCAGATGAAGAAAAGGCTCAGATGGTCGTCAGTTTGGGTAAGCCCGCATCGAAAAAGGAACTCAAGCGACCCCAAGGGAAGAACGTCAGGAATCTTGCCTCGAAACACCTGGCGGAGTTCGTGACAGGAAAGACGATGGCTTTCTTCCATGCATTCGACTTGGACACAGAATTCCTGAAAAAGCCAGTTGCCGAGTGGACTGAAGTAGAGGGCTTCAAGCAAGCAGCGGCAACTGTTAACAAAATCTCTGTCGTCAACGATCGGGCCGAAAGAGCCATCGCGCTCACCAAAGAGTTCAACTGTTCTCTGACGAAGAACGAAGAGCAGAAGCAGTATTTGCTCAAAACTGTGATGCAGCATAGGGCGAAATACCCGAATAAAACCAAGAAGGATTTCATGGACAAATGATTCGCAAGAAGTGGTTATGTTTTTGGTATCTTTGTGAAAATGTGTAGTGAAATGGTACTCGTTTGTTGAATAAAAATTCATTGACAGATTTTTGTTTAATTTTTTCCGTTTATGATCTGCCAGAGCATCAAACTGGGGACCCGTAAACTTTAAACTATTGAATTAATACTTCGGTTTATCAGTCTCCTCAGCAAATGGAACAAGGGGATCCATGTGGATTAAACTTTTTCCAAACTTTTAATTTATGAAACACCCTAATATATATACAGTATATATATATATATATATATATATATATATATATATATATAATCTTTCAACCTTTCAGATGTTCCGCGCGATGATTTCTCATTTCATGGAGGTCAGGCTTGTTGCCCTTCCTCTTGAGTTGGCCTGGTAAAGTAAAGAGTTGGTTTCTTGCGTTTTCCACTTCACAAAGCCAGGTACTCCTGGACCATCTGGAATTGTTCTGAGGCAGGCGTCTTGTCTTCTTTTGAAGATATCCACCGCTACACCACTCGTGTTCCTTAGTTCCTTGGGCAGCTGGTTGAACAGTCTTGGTCCTCTCACAACAAAACTATTTTCCTTCAGGGTTGAGGATGTTCCCTGTCTAACCTTTAATTTTCGAACACGACACATTCTTCATTTCCTGCTTTCCACTGTTATTTGAGTTGTTATAGGATTCAAAGTAAGATTAGAGACTAGTCCCTCCATTATTTTCAAAATGTAAATAATGTAGCTCTCTCTTCTTCTTTCCAGCGAATATAAATTTAATTCGCGTAATCTTTTCCAGTAATTTAGTTCTTTGCATCCACTGATCTTGGTTGCGATGATTCTCTGAATCCCTTCTTGGTGACTAATGTCTTCCTTCTTTTTTATATGGGGATGTTAAGATTAGGGACTAGTCCCGCCATTATTTTCAAAGTGTAAATAATGTAGCTCTCTCTTCTTCTTTCCAGCGAATATAAATTTAATTCGCTTAACCTTTTCCAGTAATTTAGTTCTTTGCATCCATTGATCTTGGGTGTGAAGATTCTCTGAATCCCTTCTAGTTAACTAATGTCTTCCTTCTTTTTTATATGGGGATATTAAGACCGAGCAATATTTCAACTTGGGTGTGATCAGTGTTTTCAATAGAGGAATCATTATGTTCCTATCCTTTCGTTTAAAGGTTCTCAGTATTTGTCCAGTTATTCTTTTTGCTCTGTTTACTGCTATCTTATTTTGTGTTTCAAATTTGGCGTCATCAATCATTACAATTCTTAAATCTTTTGCGTTAGAGTTCCTCTGAATTTCCTGTCCATTTGGGGTATACAGTAGTATTCCATGGATTTTAGGTCCTCCTTTCTTCCGTACCTTAACAGTTGAAACTTTCAGAACAATTGTAGATTCTGTTCAGGTCTGTTTGTCGAGATCCTATATCCTCGGTTTCTTATTTTTCTACTAGTTTTTGTGTCATCGGCAAAGGATGTTACTGAGATGTTGCTGGTAACTTCCTCATCTATATCAGTTAGCATGATTATGAAGAGTAATGCAGCTAATATTGTTCCTTGTGGAACTGAGCTAAGGACCTCTGACTCTGATGAAGATATTCATTGAACTGTAACGACTTGCTGTTATTACCACATATTTCAGTTTATGTGCTATGATTCCATATTGACATCTGTCGAACATTTTGGCAAAGTCTGTGTATATCACATTATAGTTTCCATCGATTTCAAATGCATCAATAATGTCGTTATAGTGTTCCACTAGTTGTGATCGGCATAATCTTCCTAACCCATGATCCATGATCCTGATCCATGTTGGTTGTCATTTAATTTTTTTCAATTTCCAAAAATTCATAAATTTTTTCTCTAATTATTCTTTCAAATATTCCGGTGAGATGAGATGTAAGCGACACTGGCCTATAGTTTTTAACCTCAGCTCTCCTCCTTTACATATTGGAACTATGTGCGCTCTCTTCAGGATGCTCGGTATTTCTCCCGTGTCTACTGATCATCATCTCCATATCCAATATACGGGCTTAGCGATTTCATTTCATATATATGTATATGTATGAAATAAGCTTGACAATAAGTTCAACAACGATAATATCTTCATTAACGTAAAAATCAGAATTTTTTTTTATAAAAAAAAAAAAAAAATGGAGACAAAAATGCTTCATTTATATAATTTATATAAAAAAAACCATACTTTCGATTAACTACTTTTGCATAACCTTTTAAAAATCCCAAAACTCGAATGCAAATGAAATATTTAATTCCCTTTACTTTGTAAAAGTTTACGACAACGTCGTAAAACCTAACACAAAGTTCGCCTCCACATTACATTCTGTCGGAGCATAAAAGGGTGATTAAAATACCTGGCAAATATATGATTTACAATAAGTTTATGCGACAAAGTAAATAATTTCCCAAAAATGATTTGTTGGGAATAGTTTAGAAAAGCAAGGTACAAAGTATGTTTTACGAATATATATTCTTTATTAAATAAATAAACATTTCCCAAATGTAAAAATTTAATATCTGACATTGATTACTACGTGACCTAAATAAGAATAGGTCTATTTTTTGGTGTGTGGTACGCCAAAGACAACAGCTGGAAAGCATACTAATTGCTCGTCCGTGAAAATAATTATATAATTATATATATATATATATATATATATATATATATATATATATATATGAAGAATCGGCCTCTACTCTCTCTTTCAAGAAACATCATCATCATCATCATCATCATGATCCATCCTTATATTAAAAGGAATTAAAATTGTGAAGCAGTGACGCTTTCAATTAGAGATATTTTCCAAGTCACAGTCATTCTTTTCTTTTTCTCATATGAACAAGGTTCCATAAAGAAAAAACACAAAACTTTCATTCATCCAAAACACACACACACACACACACAAATTCTTAACTCTTCTGATGCTGATAAACAATTCTATTGATATGAGAAGAACGTATATAAAACACAATCGGAGCTTTTTCTCGAAGGAAATCTTCAAGTCAACATGCTTTTCACGTGCACACTTGCTTTCTTCTCCCTTCAAAGGGGACACTGCTCCGTATCATCACTTTTTGAGGGGGCAAACTCTTAAACTCAATGTTTCTTCCTTCTTGTATATTAAGAGGGATCCGTGCCCCATTGAGGGGACTAGCAAAGCCCTTAATATAAAAAGTTAAAAAACAATACGAATCATGTGAATTTTTGAACGTTTAAGTCTCTGGTTTCTTTCGCGAAGAAAATAAAATATTTACACTTTAATCCAAACACTGAAAAGAACTTCAACAAGTTTGGACTTCAATGAATTTAAAGAATGCGTCACTGAATTCATATTAAATGAATCTGTGAATATATATCTATGAAAATTGAAAAATGAATCCAAGTTAGTGGTGATAAAGACCTGAATAGTTAGCAGTCATCATCAAAACTATGCGTATACTGTAATGACAGTGACAACAACAAACAGCAACAGCATTAACAATGACAATAACATTAACAATGACAGTGACACTAACAATAACAGCGAGTGACAATGACATTATAAATGGCGATGTCTAACAGTGACAGTGACACGAACAATAACAGCAACAATGACACTAGCAACAACAACAGCTTCTCTTTCTCTCTCTCCACCACTGTTGTCAACAAATTCTCTGGAGTATCCGCAACGATAAACTTCCGCCATACAACATCTTCCGACCTCCTCTTCCGCCTTGTGTTTCAGGACAAAGATTGAGCACACGAAGTTTAACTTTAAAATGGTCGTAATGGAACGTCCTCCAATTTATTTAACTTTTGGTCCAACTTTTAACATTGCATTATGAATTACTTTTGATGACGATGCTCCGTCATTCCTTCTAATAGCACTGACAAAAACTTTCACCCACAACAAGTTATTCGCCGAACTATATATATATATATATATATATATATTAGTTAGTTAGTTAGTTAGTTAGTGTGTGTGTGTGTGTGTGGTGTGTGTGTGTGTGTGTGTGTGCGCGCGTGAAATATAGAATAAATGTATTAATTAAATCGTAAAGGGTGTTCAGAAAGACAGTGCATTAAATTACCAATAATTTACATGTACATCTTTTTAAGAAACTTTCCTTCAACGTTATGGAAGACGGAAAACTTAGGAACGCCGTTCATTTGAACAATACACACACTCTACACGAATTACTGAAAGGCCTTCAAGACAGGTTCACGGACCGAACACATATCTTGCAATTACAGTAATGTATTACAGTTTTCACAATACACAATAATTAATAATCTAATTTCCAAACTTACGGGCTGCGTCGTCGTTGTCAACATCGGAACATCGCTTCCCGTCGATCAGTGAAGTCAAGTGACAGTGGGTCTACAATGGGGGACCGTAGTTCGGATCCCGCGTAAAGCAGTACGTCCCCTCCGTCAAACGACCTAAGATACGGGAAGGAAGTTAAACAAACACATCAAATATATAATCCTCAAACTTAGTTAAGAATGAAAAAAAAATATATATATATATATATATATATATATATAAAATCAGTTAAATTGTGAAGAAATATATGTTGAGTTAAAAAAAAATCCATATTTATTAAAAATGGTTTCCAAATATACAATAATTAAAATTTTACCTTTCCATGTTCAGATATTTATCTCAACAGTTTACGAAAATGAGGAAGACGACAACGAAAATATTATAGTTCACTTTAACCTCGGGTTGGTGAACGATAAAAACGGAGGTTTCTCGTCCATAACTACGTATGTATGAAATGGAGCGCGCGCTTCACAACACGAACGAACGTGTCCAGCTCGGCTCGGAGTCGAAAGGAAAACAAACTCTTTCAGCAACTGCTTCAGTTCTTTCACAACTTCAATTTTTAGTTTAAGTTAATGTTTCATTATTATAATGTAATTTATGAAAATGTAATAAATGTAATAAGTTTGTTTATTGACATCTTCTCTTTTATTGAGGCGTAAACAAATATTTATATTAATTTTATGCAATAGGGCCTATAGTAAAAGGCGAGGTAAAAAACAAAAAAATGAAAGATAAAAAATAAATAAAAACAGCTGGTGCATGGTTAAAGATGGTAAAAAGCCATCTGTCAAACAAATTGCTTTCTGAAGCAGAAATAATCTTTAATCCTATTGGAACAGGTGTGCCTTATTTTCTACTTTTCCAGTTTTGGCGGTTGGGGGTGGGTGGGGGAACTTTAGTTTGATTTTTTATTTGTTTAAGGTTATTTTTACTCTGTATTTTAAGATGTTTAGGTCAATACACGATCCTCGAGCGATCCAGACATTTCAAGAACCCACTCCGTCCACTCCCCCCCTAAAAATATTATTAATTTTCTTTAGTTACCCATCAAACAAGAGCGATGAGTCTTCGGTAATTTATAATTATAAACGTAATGTCAAATATTAATGTTGGTCTTTCAATCACTGACACTGTTTTAAAACCAATTTTTTAACCAACTTTTCCTTCGATTTGGGTCTCAGTTACCATTTGGCAGTTGCAGTGATAGGTTGTGTTCCGCTTGTGTCAAATTCCGTGCAGTTAAGCGTTAAAAGTTTTCTTCCAGTTTTCAATCAAGCGAAAATTATATTAATAAATGGATTTTTTTTTAGTTAAACCGCAACGTTAATTAACTAAACCCAATTATTTAACCCCAGTTAACGAATATACCTGTGGAGTTTGTTAATGTATAACTATTTCATAAAGTAAATTAAGTTAAAATTTTAGTTTTTAAAATATATTTCTGTGCACATATTTTTTAAATATATACTGTATACATACTATATATATAATATATATATATATATATATAATTATATATATATTTCATCTTCCATAAAAAATATATATTGGAAGATATTTTTCAACTATAGTTAAAACTAACAATGGTTGGTTCAGTTAAGATGTGTTTAGTTTAATTTCTTAAATTTAACATTGAAATAGTTAATTATTTAGACTATTTACAATTCGTTGCTACAATATAAAAGTGACTTAGAACTTTAATATAATTTAGTCAAAGAGGAACTCTACAGTTTAAAGGTAGGTATATATATATATATATATATATATATATATATATATATATAAATCACTATTCACTTAATCGCAAATATTCATGGTTAATCCTTGGATTAAGTACCAGAAATCCCATGAGAAATCTTGGCCATTTAACTATCTGAGATTAAAATATGAAGTCAGGCACTCTTCTCAGTTCGGAGTAACGATAATGCCCTTCCTGGCAGCTTCGATGGAGACTCGAGGGCCAGATCCATCTCTGAGGAGCAGAGAGATAGGAGGTTCAAAGTTGTTTATAATTTGACATAAATACTGAAGTGTGTATATATATATATATATATATATATATATATATATATATATATAAAGCCTTCCTGCATAAAAAAAATACAGCGGTAAAATAAAATCCTGAAATATCATGTTAATATTATCTACCTTCAATAAAATGGTTTGAATTGCGTTAAACACGCCTATATATATATATATATATATATATATATACCGGTGAACCAAAAGGTAGGTGGACAGTAGGTTGAATACGGTTTGTGTATATTATATTATAACTATGGTGTTCATTATAACTATGGTGTTTGTGTTTTATTATATTAAATATTATAACTAAATTTATTTAAATTTTATTTTATTTTGTATTGTAGTATACAAAAAAATTAAATATGTATTCTCAAATAAACGTTATCATTTACTGTCCACCTACATTTGGTTCACCCTATATATATATATATATATATATATATATATATATATATATATATATATATATATTCATTATGGGTTTTATTAGCATAGCAACGAGAAAGGGTAATTGTTAACGCCCATTTCAACGATCTGGTCTCGCGCGTCAATTAGTTTAACGTGTTTGCTGTAGAAGGTAAAGAACGAACACAACTTAAAATTAGATACAGAATTTCTGCAATGAAATGTCTTGCAATTGGGAGATTATTATTAGATTTTTTCCATAGTTGTTGTTTATATATGTGTATATATATACGCTAAAACTGCTTTAATGATGGGAAATTGTAGACGACTTATTTTTTACTGATGTCCATCCAGTTTGTCTTGGGTTTTACCATATTCCAATTTCATTCGTTTATTCTGGTCCAAAAGGCTTTCCAATTTAACACGATTGTTTAATTTCTGCGCATATTATCGCAGTTACACAGTTTAATGCCTAATTGCGTAAAAGAGTATTGGAATTAGTACAAAAGAATGGTATTTAAGTTCATTTAATTTATTTTGTTCCGTTTCTACTTTAATGGGTTTTGCGAGCCTATGGAATTAAGGTCGATGCGAGCTCTATCCTTAAGATTTTTACGGTGTAATTCTTGTCGTCGTAAATGTTTGCTTTCTAAAATGAATTACATCGTCTACTTTTGGTTTTGCATTTTATTTTAAAGATCAGCCTTTGAAAATTAGTTTTAAAAGATGGCTTTTGAGGGGGTAGGTAACAATTTCCCTGTTTGGGTGGAATTTTTTGTTGGGACACGTTCTGAATTCCGAACTGAACTGGGATTATGATATCAGCAATTAAATGTCGACGGAAAAGTACTTGATGATGCTCTATTGTGGTTTTTCATTAAATCACGGACGGCTTTTCTCAATATAACAAAAGCAGAAAAGTATATTCAAATACTTAATATACCATTTAATATTAATACATTCACTAGAAGTATATTTGTACTCTATGATGTATGCATATACACGGTCAGGTGAGCCATTTTAACCGTTTTCCATAGTATCTTTTAGCTATTACATAACTTTACTGCCAAGTATCATCACTCGGTTAATACATTTTTTTAAAAATTTTGTAACACCATGCTTAAATTTTTCTCATTATTATTTTCTTGATGTTTATATAACTTTCCACAATTTATATGTTTAATAATTGAACTTACAAAGTATACTGTTTATATACTAATTACGAGTCTTCAGTATACATATTTAGTATTTCTAGTTGTTGTAAACTAGGTGATTATGTACTGCAGCAACTTATATTAAACCAAAGATTTCTATATAATGCTACATTTTTTAACTCATTCTTCTCGTTGTAAAGAGTTACATAGTATCTATAAACTAGTTTCGTGAATTTAGAGCGTAAATAATAGGGGTGCACCGATATATCGGCATCGGCCAGCCGATATATCGGCTATTTGGCCGATACCCATATATCGGTATCGGTCAGAGGTATATCTGCCGATATTATATTATTCTTGCCGAGTGTGAAACTATTGAAGTAAGTACATTAGTTATTATTCTTAATGATTGATAAGGCCTGAAGATCTGAAGAGGGTGAAAAATAAAAAAAAGTTGAAACTCTTTTTATTAAATTAAATTATCGTTTTTATCAAAACATCATCATTGCATAATTTGATAATTTCAAAATAAAAAAAAGGCTCCTTTTGCTTTACTCTTCAATTAAAAAACAAATACCAAAATCTGAGAAGTACATTTCTAAAAAGTAAAAACTATTAAGTGAAATTATATAATTTTGGATTTGAATGGCAGATCATCAACTGCTCTCCATGTTAATTTCAAAATAAAAAATGCTCCTTTTTTCAAAAATAAAAATAGCTATACCCCTGTTTACTAAACAGGAGTATATTTAGACACACACACACACACACCACACACACACACACACACACACACACACATATATATATATATATATATATAAGGCTGCTTTTGCTTTACCCCTCAATTAAAAAACAAATACCAAAAACTGAGAAATACATTTCTAAAACAAAAACTATTAAGTGAAATTATATAATTTGAGATTTGAATGGCAGAACATCAACTGCTCTCCATGTTCTGGAGTGAGCTTATTTCTAGCAGGCTCATAAATATTACCTCCGGTACTATAAAGTCTTTCACTGCAAACTGATGATGGTGGAGCACTCAAATACTGTTTAGCTAACATTGGTAATGTGCCTGTTGTTGTATTCTGGTAATTTTTCCACCATTCGAAGGGGCATATGTTCCGAGCAAGATCTGGTAGGCTTAGGTATGTCTCAGTTTCATTTAAGCATTTTTTTCTTGTCTCCTGTTGTTTCAGTTGAACTAGAGAAATATTTTTAGAGTGCTTTCTTTTTCTTGAGCTTGAACACCCAGGTTTAACAGAATCTGATTCCATTGATGATGCTTCTTGTTCTTGAACGAACTTTTCATGTTTCTGACTCTTGTCAAAGAACGCCCAAATATCTTTGATTTTTTTAGCCTTTGGTGAAGAAGTTGATGAGCTTGAACTGCCCTCGGTAATTATATAGAAAACGGCGCAACCCGAAGTATGATGTAAAAAACATTTTATTAGGTCAATTTCGATGTGCTGAAGCCAAATCTGTTAACCATTTGGTGTGCAAATGCTTCAAAATAAGAGTAAATGTTATTTATATTTTACTCTTATTTTGAAGCATTTGCCTAAAAAATGGCTAAGAAGCACATGAAAACTAACCTAACCTAACCTAACCTAACCTAACCTAACCTAAGAGTAAAATAATCAAATCAACTTACCTTTAACTTAAACATTGGGAGGATACAACTTTGCCGCAGCTTTGAAGTAAAATGAAGTCTCTGATCACTAGGGACGTTATGTAAAAATAATTATCATTTTAAATATTTTGCTAGATATATTTATTTTACATAACGTCCCTAGTGATCAGAGACTTCATTTTTTCCTCAAAGCTGCGGCAAAGTTGTATCCTCCCAATGTTTAAGTTAAAGGTAAGTTCATTTGATTATTTTACTCTTAGGTTAGGTTAGGTTAGGTTAGGTTAGGTTAGTTTTCATGTGCTTGTTAGCCATTTTTTAGGCAAATGCTTCAAAATAAGAGTAAAATATAAATAACATTTACTCTAATTTGAAGCATTTGCACACCAAATGGTTAACAGATTTGGCTTCAGCACATCGAAATTGACCTAATAAAATGTTTTTTACATCATACTTCGGGTTGCGCCGTTTTCTATATAATTACCCTGCCCTCCCCCTCTGTCCCACTACTTTCATTTTCTGACTCCTCTCTCAAGTCTCCTTCATGGCCAGTGCATTCGTTTCGATTCAAGTTCAAGAGCGAAACAAAAAATTCCCAGAGTAGTCTTTTTGCTTCCTCTTTTTCAACATTGCTCATTAAGAATTTCATTTTGAATCGAGGATCCAGCACTGTTGCCAGAATAAATTTTTTGTTAGTTGTGTAGGCACTGAATCTTTGTTTGAATGTTGTTTTCAAATCACCAAGTATGGTTTTAATTCCACTGACATTTTGAACAGCATAATCGAGATAATTTTCCATTACTCTGATAAAAGGATTATCAGAGAAGCTACTGCTGTTTTGCTACTCATTTCTTTTGTGATATCTTCAAAGTATTTCAGAACCATCACTAAAGTTTCAGCTAGTTCCCATTGATTATCATCCAAACATTTGCGTTTCTTTGATGCACAAAATAATATGACTGCTCTCTTTTGTTCAACCAAACGCTCTAGCATATAGTAAGTAGAGTTCCATCTGGTTTGAACATCCTGGATCAATGAGTGTGTTGGTAATTTGAGCTGATTCTGAAACTCTCTTAATAATTCTCTTGATGCACTGGAATGGTTAAAATATCCCACAATGTCTCTTGCAATAGCCAGAATGTCAGTGATACTTCTTTGCTGTTTGAAAAGTTTGTCCTGTATGCATAGTTGCAAGATGTGGATACTCCGGCAGAGCTGGGCACTTGCGTTTTTTTGCCCGTTTTTTTGCGGTACTGCGGTACTGCGGTACTACTACCGCACTACCAAACCGGTACCGCATAACGCAGTACCGCAAAGGATCGCTGAAAGTACAGCAGTACCGCTACCGCATTCAAATTTCCCGCGGTACTTTCCGCGGTACCGACCAACACGGTAGTACCGCAGTACCGCAGTACCGCAAAAAAAACCGCAAGTGCCCAGCTCTGCCTGGATAGCACAGCCCAGATGAGATTCCTCCAGTAAACTTGAACTAGCCGCCAATTTCATATTGCTAGCATTATCTGTAACTAATATGTGTACCTTAGTAATATTAATTTCAAATTCTGTTAAGGATTCTTGGAAAAATTGACATATTCTTTCGCCAGTGTGCGATCCTGGGAAATGTGAAACTTTGAGAACTGCTGTTTTCATATCAAATGTAGGAGAAACCCAGTGGGCAGTTAAACTTATAAACGGATACATGCCATGAGTTGCCGTCCATATATCAGATGTTAAACTTAAGTATTGTGTAACATGTAGTTGGCCTTTGAGCTTGATTTTTAGTCTATCGTAAGTCATGGGAACAATGTTTTCAGAAAAGTATCTCTGGAAGGAATGTTATATCTTGGTTCCAAATGGTTTAGGATTCTCCGGAAACCCAAATCTTCTACCACTGAATATGGCTGGAGATCAGTAGCCATCATTTCACCAATGAGGTAGTGCAATTTCACAGCCGTAGGATCATTTATTTTCCATTCAAGCTTCTTTTCCAGAACCTCTTTCAATGTTTGTTGTTTAACACATGTGCCAACCTCTGAGGTTTCCTCACTACTTGCGGATGACTTTATTTGATTTGTTTCAATATTGGGTGCAATTTCAGATTTAGAACTGCTACTGCACTGGATTTGTTCTTCCACCTTTCTACCAAATAGACTTATGGATAGAGTATCTATTTTATCTGATCTGTCGCCCTTAGCAAGATTTTCTACTTTACGGAAAATTGCTGGATGTTTAATTTTCAAATGATTCTTTAGATTTGATGTCGTCATTTTTTTTGGAATGTTACTTCCTCTTGATACAGAAGTACCACACACCTGGCACTTTGCTTTGCTAGAATCAACTAGAACTTCAAAATAAGCCCAAAGAGGACTGGACATTGATTTTGACATGATCACAATATTCAAAACTTCAAAAGACAAAAATCAAAATTTATGCATGCTATTTATAACAGCAAATCATTTAAAATTATCTTGTTATCATTTATCATTTTATCCTATGAATATTTATTATTTATTTATCAAAGTCTGAAAAAATAAAAAAATAAAAGTAATTAATACCTATTGCACTTATTTAAAATGTATCATGCATTCCTTAATATAGTAATGTTTATATAGTAAATCTAAAGTTAGAATTTAAGTTTATATTTTTAATTTTTTATTATATTATTTATTATATTAATTGGATAATATCACTCTTAGGAAGTCCGAAGTAAAAACTCTAAATTGCCAGAGTGCACATTTAGTGATAAATAAAAATATGAATTGAAATTAATTTAATAAAACAACTATTTTTCTAGTTTAGTTAAATTATGTTAGGTAAAGATATATTGGTATATCGGCCGATATATCGGTATCGGCTTCTGCCCGATACCGATATATCGATATCGGCCAAAGTTGTATATCGGTGCACCCCCTAGTAAATAAAAACGTGCCGTATATAAAATATACTTTTTGGTTGGTTGAATAAAATACGATAGTAACGAGCCAAATACGAAATATTTAACGGTTAAAATCTAAAATACGTTCAGTATGTGGATTGATTTGAGTCTGGAATCGTGTATCAGTTCTCTACAAACATTGAAAGTTGAATTCTTGTTCAAAAAGAAAACTCAAGAATTGAGATTGAATGGAAAGAACAATTCCTAAAATTGTTTCACATACACACTTTCTATACAATTTTATCTTGGCCCAAAAAAACAAAATAACAGGAAGCGATAAACAATATTAATTTTTTCCATTCCGATTAATTCACAACTCTGTGTGTGTGTGTGTAACAAAAGTTATATGTATTAAATCATTCCTTATAAATTAATCTACAAGTAATACATAATGTATAAAATTGCACGTACACACGCACGTCATATGACCTTAGATGTTGCGAAGGAGGTTAAACAAAACCAATAATTATATATATATATATATACACACACAACATTTTAACTGCAAACAACACACAGTATAATTTATGTAAAGAACGTCGCTTGTGTAGAAGAGCGTTCCGCACAAGATGAGGAGGGAGAACGAACAAATGAAAAATGAGGTACCACCTGGGAATCGAACCCGGGATCATCC
The DNA here is from genome assembly GCA_023014485.1 of Bathynomus jamesi. Taxonomy (NCBI): domain Eukaryota; kingdom Metazoa; phylum Arthropoda; class Malacostraca; order Isopoda; family Cirolanidae; genus Bathynomus; species Bathynomus jamesi. The sequence goes on from JAJOZX010004811.1 coordinate 170,920, forward strand.
GATTGCCGGTCAGATATGCTATCCACTACACCATGGACCTCGATCAATCAGAAGTCGTAATTCTCCTACATAGGAGCAGAAACCAATGCCCTGACGGGGCACCTTCGCATGCCGTACATATATACATTTTAACTTCTAATTAACTTGGCAGATCATGATAACATCAGATCTAAAAATATGCGGTTTAAGATAAAAATATGGCTTCATCTTCAAATATCTTATTTATCTGTTTAAACATTGCCACAGCAAAAAAATTTACTTTATTTTCAAATATTGTGCAAAAAATAATGCAGCCTATAGAGAATAGAAACGACACAAGTCAACATTTAATAATAATGACGTTAGCAAATTATGGTCATATAAACGCACAAAATTTCTTCCATGTTCATTCAGAATTAGACTTAGAGGCTGGGCACTACCTGTACATTTTAGCAGTAAACTACAGTAAGAAAAAGTCTTTATCTTCTTCGAGCCTTGCTCTCTTCAGAGAACTTTGTCATTAAAATAGAGAAAAACAATTTCCCGATACATTATAAGAAGGAGCGGGGAACCTTCACAGAATTTATTAAGCCTCCCAGAATCCTCCGAACCACGATAGAAGAACTACTGCGAGTAACAAATCTGTTGCTGCCTCCGATTCTAGGCGAATTTGTCTACAACAATTTGTCTAAACTCTAAAGATACAATTCATCTACAACAATTTGTCTACAACAATTTATCTACAACAATTAGTCTACATACACAATTTATCTACAATAATTTGTCTACAGATAAAATTTGTCTAGAGAAACTATTACTAATAATATTATTTAAAAAAAAACAAATATAATTTAAATACGAAAATTAGTTGTTAACTTTTATAATTTAAGTCTTGCCTTTGTGCCTTTATAGTTTAGGCTATTCTGAAACGTTTGTTCGTTTGTTGCCTTTTTTAAATCTTAGTAACTTATGTCTTAGGTTTTCGCACTTAAAATTGCAGTCATCCTGGAACTTTTACATTGTTCACTGTTCAGTAACCCACAATGCCTCTTCAATTTATTTGGAAATTCATCGATTGTCTGAAGAAAGAGCAGAGTTTCAATGAGGCTCAAATTGAGCAGTACGTGGCTGGAAGAGAACTACAAAATCCAAAGAAGCGATACCGTGATGCTGCTCAACGCATCAGAAGAATTGTTGAAAACTTCAATCCTGAGAACATCATCGACTACGTTCGTGGTATAGCCCACAACCTTTCTTTTTAGCATTTTAATAAAATGAATGTACGTTTTATCTTTTGTCAATAAAAATTTTCAAATTAAAAATAAAATTTTTCATTTTTTTGAAAAAATTAATAATAATTAACATCAAATAGCTTTCATTTTTCCTCTCTAGACAAATTGTATCTGTAGACAAATTATTGTAGATAAGTTTTATCTGTAGACTAATTGTTGTAGATAAATTGTTGTAGACAAATTGTTGTAGATGAATTGTATCTTTAGACAAATTGTTGTAGAAAAATTCGCCGGACACCGCTGCCTCCTAACCAGAACCCCCGTCGACTTCGAACCAACCAAGGCCATAGATGGAGGGGGTTAACATATACATATATATATATATATATATATATATATATTAGTGATGGTGCATCGCAATCGCAATCGCGATACAATCGCACATTTTTTACAATCGCAGTCGCAATTGCAATCGCATTTAATGAGTGCGATTGTGAACAAAAGATTTAAATCTCTACAAAAGTTGCTATGAAAGCTGCTCTTTCATGCGTACTTAAAGGAAAGTTTAGCTAACAACAATACGGAATAATAAATAAATAATAAATAAGTCAAAAACAGAAATGAAAACGGGTTGCGAATTAGATGAAAACAATAAAAAATTGGTTTAATAATAACAATAAGTATACCTCTTTATTTGCTCTATGTAAAATTGGAATGTTAAAAAATCAAGCTAACCCTATGGGCGTTTAGGTATATTGTCTCTCATTTCTTAGTTGATAAAGTAATGAAGGATTCAGTACCAGTATCAAAAAAATCATGGATGGAGTTGGTGAAGTCATTGGTTGAAACTGGACTTTCCTCACAGACTGAAGCAGGAGCTACATCAATACTTAACTCCCTGACTGAGGTAGGTAACGCGTTTAGGTATATTTAAAGCATAAATGAGCGTTATGTGAGGCTAAAGCTAAAACATCGCAATCGCGCGCTTTTCAAATTCTGACAATCGCAATCGCAACAGCGATTGTATGAAATATGACAATCGTCCCATCACTGATATATATATATATGGGATTGAACTCAGAATGGTAAATATATATATATTTTTATTTAATTATTTTTTCCTCACTTGTAATATATTCTCAAAGGGTTTTTTAATGAATGAAGTTTGGAAATTAAAAAATAAATAAAGATAAAAAAAAGTATATTCTTTGCGAGAAATGACAGGGAGAACGTGTGTGTGTGTGTGTGTGTGTGTGTGTGTGTGTGTGTGTGTGTACAAAATCTAGAAACATCCTGAGGATGTCATTAGACGAAAGCGCCTGAGCACCATTCTGTGTTTCCTTTCCTTCGTGGTTTTATTCATCATATATTTATATATATATTATATATATACACACACATATATATATATATACATATACACATAAATATACTATATACACATATATATATCATACAATATATACACATATATATATACATATTTACATATACGTGTGTATATATATATATATATATATAATATATATATATATATATATATATATGTGTGTGTATATATATATATATATATATATATATATAATATATATATATACACACGTATATGTAAATATGTATATATATATGTGTATATATATGTTATGTATATATATATGTGTATATATGTATATTTATGTGTATATGTATATATATATAATGTGTGTGTATATATATATATATATATAAATATATGATGAATAAAACCACGAAGGAAAGGAAACACAGAATGGTGCTCAGGCGCTTTCGTCTAATGACATCCTCAGGAACACTGAAGTAAATGAAGAGTTGAAGACTATATATAGGTCACAAAAAAATATATATAAATATAGAAATAAAAATTGTGGGAGGAGCATACAAATTTGTAAGGAAAACTACCAATTTTAGCACTTTGTCCTTCTTGTGCTAAAATTGGTAGTTTTTCTTACAAATTTGTATGCTCCTCCCACAATTTTTTTTCTATATTTATTATATATATATATATATTTTTTTTTGTGACCTATACATAATCCCGAACTCTTTATTTACTTCAGTGTTCCTGAGGATGTCATTAGACGAAAGCGCTTGAGCACCATTCTGTTTCCTTTCCTTCGTGGTCTTATTCATCATAAATATTTTTCACGTGTTACTTTTGAAATAATTTTCATATATATATATATATATATATATATATATATATATATATATATATATATATATATATATATATATAGGTTACAGAAAAAAAAAAAATATATACAGGGCGTCCCAAAAAAATGTATACACACTTTAACAGCTGATAGCTCAATTGATGTTTCTTTCTTTCCAAGTTAAATCCATTAGAATTAATAATGGCAGTCAGACTAAGCTTTGAACAAAGGAAATTCATTCTAAAATGCTACTGGAAGTGTGAAAACGCAGTTGAAGTGCAAAGACAGTTTAGGAGGGAGTTTCAAACAGATCCACCAACGCGACTTACCATCACTCGAATTAGAGATAAGTTTGAAGCCGATGGAACTGTTCAGAATGTCCACAAGAAGCGTTCCGGAAGACCACGGACATCGACAAGCCCCACAAAGGAAGAAAGAGTACTGGAAACGTATCACCAAAGTCCAAGAAAATCTGTGCGGCAAGCGAGTCGTGAGGTAGGAATTTCAGAATCGTCTGTCCAACGCATTTTGAAGCGCTGTCAATGGAAAAGTTACATTCCAAGATTAGTCCATGCTATTAATGAAGATGATCCGGACCGAAGAGTGGAGTATTGCGAGTGGTACTTGGCACGATGTGGATGTGGATTGGACGAAGGGGTTTCGTAGAATACCCTCCGCGTTCACCAGACCTCACACCACTAGACTTTTTTTATGGGGATACTTAAAAGACAAAGTCTACGCTATAAAACCTGCAACAGTCGCTGAATTGAGAGCAGCCATTGAACGAGAATGCACACAAATACCAAACGAAATGTTTCGTGATGTTTGCGATTCCATTGCTTCGCGTTATCAGCAGTGCCTGGACCAGAACGGACGTCAGTTTGAAAACAGGCGTTGACAAAACAATTAAATAATGTCTGTAGATTCTATTACATTTTGAAAATGAAATGTATTTTAATAAACACTGCCTTTATAAGTATTTAAAGTGTGTATACATTTTTTTGGGACGCCCTGTATATATATACAATAAACGGAGAAACAAACTTAAAGGATTATGGGAGGGGCACACAGATTTATAAGGAAAAACTATCGATTTTTAGCACAAGATTAAATGAATTGTTTCCAACCAACGTTATAGATAAAAAAATATACAAATTTATACTGGAAATCTGCCCGGCTAAATTGGGGTTCGGTTTGAAATTTTCCTTTACTGCTAATGCCAGTTGTTTGGTCAGCTTTTTAAGCTCGTTCGAGTACTTTGCCAAATACTGCAAACACTCTAATCTTAATTTACTTAATCTGAAGGGATTTCTTTTAAATTAAATCTTTCACTCTTTGGGTAAGGGCTCTAGGTTTCACAAGATTTTGTTGGATGCCCTTTCCAGACTGAAAAATAACTCGAACCTTATGCTTATGAAATCTGATAAGGGAAATAAAGTGGTTATCCTGAATACGTGTGATTACATCGCTAAAGTGAATATCATGTTGGCCGATGAATCTGTTTATTCCAAAGTCAGCAATGATCCACTAAAAACTTCCCCGGCTTCTTTTAATAAGGAGTTGGGAAGAATCCTTAACGATTCTCCCAAACTCTTTCAAAGATTTAAATCTTATTTGCTCCATCTTCCTTATATATATATATGGGCTTCCAAAGGTGCATTAATCCTCAGTACCTTTGCGCCCTATTATTTCTAATGTGGGAAGTTCTACTAAACAGCTTTCTGAATGTCTTTTGAGCCCCCTTTTGCTATTAGTAGGCCAAATCTCTGGAACACATCTTAAAAATTCTGCAGAGTTTGTTGACAAACTTCGAGGTACAGACTTGCAGTTCCTAGAAGACTGGCTTCATGATAATCCTGAGACTATTCCGTTTGATTATGGAATTATTTTGGAGCTTGTTAGACTTTGCTCGAAACAACTATTTTTCTTTTAACGGGTCATTTTTAGACAAAAGACAGGTTTACCGATGAGCTCTTCGCTCTCTCCAATTTTAGCTAACATTTTTATGGAATTTTTTGAAGGTAATTTTTTGCCAGAATCTTTGGTGCCGGGGATCAATTGGTTCCGTTACGTTGATGATACGTGTGTTATTTTGGAATCTCGTGTGGATTTGGATGAGCTGGTGGGATTACGTAACAATTTTGTACCTTCAATACAGTTTACGTATGAAGTTGAGATAAGTGGATCTCTCTCGTTTTTGGACGTTCTTATTTTAAGGGATCTTAACCAAAGACCTTTCAAAGTTTAGAAAGCCTAGGCATTCAGACAGCTACATTCATACTTTTTCCAATCATTCTCTCTGTACTATAAAAGGCGTTATTTCGGGTCTCTTTCTGAGAGCTTTCAGGATTTGTGACCCCATTTATCTTGACGATGAAGTTTTACATATTAAAATTATATTTATAGGTTTGGGTTATTCCATATTGTTCACTAATGAAGCTTATTTCGCCGCGAGATCATCTTTCTTTTCTCCCAAAACTAGGAACCAGGATAAAGACGTTTCATTCCTTAAAGCGCCCCTTGAGGTTAACAAAGGGCTTTCCTCACTCTTGCCACAGCAGATGAAGTTGGTCTCCGCTGTGCCAAATAAATTGTCTTCGTTCACCCGTCATCCTATTACAAAAGCCTCCAACAATTCTGGCGTAGTTTATGAAATCCCATGTGGAGGCTGCCCTCAAAAATACATCGGAGAGACAATTGATTTTCAGAGAAGGATTAATTCCCACAAACGTGACCTGAGGTTGGGTAATACTTATAGTAGTTTGGTTCAGCATAGGGAACATCATAATCATATTTTTAACTTCCAGTATTCTAAACCTATCATGAAGGTCAGGAAGACCAGGAAGACCAGGAACAGAGACAAATATACGAGGCATTTTATATTTTAAGAGAAAACACCATTTCAAATATTAAGCTGTCCTACAGTATGAATAGCTTTATTTTTAACATTTTAAAATATTTTGGGGCAATTTCGGGTCGTGACCGGCTGCCAGATGTACAGGATTGATTTTTTCCTGAAAATTTCTCATCTCGAATGTTTGAAATCTGGGCAATATTTTGCCTTTGCCAACTGCCAGATGTACGACAGCCACCATCTCTCTGTCCGTGATTATGCCTTAACACAGTCATTTTAACTTCAGCTCTTTCGCGGGACAAACGTTTTATAACTTTTTAAGACATTTTAACTTGTTTATGGCTTTGAAAAGGGCTTGGTTGTGACCGGCCGAAATTAATTAGCCTTTTTAAACACTTGTAATTTTTTCCCTGCGGGTTTGGGTGATTATATATATACTGTATATATATATATATATATATATATATTTGGTGTAGCGGTTGTCCGCATCCACATTTATCAGTGCGGTTATTGCGATTGTTTGAGGATATCTTCTTACTAGTGCAACCAAATGCTATAAATGTTAGTGTAATTGCTATAAATGCTATAAACGTCACCAAATGCTGTTCCTGACAAGCCTCATGCCTTCACTCAAGAGTGCAAAAAAAGTAAAATTTTGCTACGCCCTAATTGCAACATGTCTAGAATTGCTACATGGACTGGATGGATAGATGCATTATGTAATAACTTACATTTATCAACACTAGGTGCCTAGAAAAGCGTTATTTTAATTATATTTAATAAACCAATGATAATGTATAATCAATGTTGATAAAAAAGATAAAAAACACTAATTTCTTTTATTAAAAATAGGCAACCTTCACTATCAAGTTACAAACTAAACTAAACCACCAGCTTCAGTATCTGTTGAGACACGAGTGAGGGTGGTTGTGTTGCGCTAGCTCTTCGTCGCTACCTTTGTAACTTTACGTGCTTCAACCCATTAGTAAAGTGTTAGACTGTGGTGCAACCATTATGGAGCGATCTACGAGTGCAGTGTGGAAGTACTTCTCGAGAGTGTCAAATGATGTAGGGAAGTGTGTCATATGTAATAAGAACTATTCACGAACGGGAAGGAGTATCACTAACTTAAAAAACCATCTGCGTTCAATGCACAAGAAGGATTATAATGAAGTGATATCTAGTGAAAATGAAGCTAATGAACAGTCAAAGAAGAAGTTTGCAGTGAAAGAAAAGAATCACAATTGAAAGTTGCTTCGAAAAAGTCAAAATTTGGGATGCGAATCATTCCAAATCAAAATCACTGGACTATCGCATAGCCGAAATGATAATAATGGATGACTTGTCATTCAGCCACGTTGAGGACTTTACACAATAACGTTCACATTCATACGCTATATTGTAAGGATTATTTTCATTAAACCTGTTGTAATAGAGTTCAAAATCCTCATGTTCGCTTGTACTCGTACATTCATAGTTAAAGTAATGTTTAGTGGATGATGGTCCTAGATAATTTAAAGTGTCTCGAGTGAGGAATGTGTAAGGGAAGTACCCTTTTGAGACTTCGGCGTCTACGCCCATCACCTTGAGTAGCTTGGCTAATTTACAAGGTTTGAACAACAGGGTGTCTTTAAACTGTACATTTCCACTTATTTGCATCTGTATAAGTTTGTTCACTCTTTTCAAGGGATCCCCCGTGAATATCTCTGAGGACTCGTGCTCAAGCAGCTCCTTATAAAGGAACTGAGTGTCAAATTTTGGAGCATTATGGGCAAGAATATACACAGTCATTTTATTGAACTGGTCCGCTAGCTCGACAGTATAGTTCACAAACACTTTCACCGGGGAATCTCTTGCAGACACTTTAAAAATGTTTGTCAGCTTACCACATTTGAGGCATTCATCACACTCAATGTTTATACATTCATCACAAATAGTTTGACGAGTAAATGAGGAATAACCTCTTTTGTTTCGGGGTTTGTGTAAGTTTCTATTTCATAATACACGGTTATACATATTTTTAGGTTTGGCATCTTTCATATAACATACATGCTTTACACCATCCGCTTTATATTCTTCATGGCATGTGAAACAATGAATTTCACCGCATTTTTGCTCGAATTTCCCCCCCTCCCCAGCTGTCCTTTGTATGAAACATGCCACACTCGCAAATCCTCATTTTCCTACGCGTGTCATTTGATTTATGAAATCTAAAGCAGGTATTATTGAAAAACACGCGTTTACATACATTACATTCGCGCTTCTCAATTTCAACTACACGACTTTCACACCTGGGACTTTTACACTGCTTGCAAACCATGTGGCACTCCTCACAATGCTTCAACAGGTCATTCGTAAATTCGAGACAGCCCTTACACAAATCGTTATGTTTTCCGTATTTTCGGCTTTTATCATAACTCGCGTAAAGAGCCCTTATATTACATATAGGTAAACACGTTGCCCCAGACAAGCCTAAAATATGGAGGGGCTTTGTACGTTCTCTTACGCTGCTTTTAAAAACATACACAGTCCTACGGTTATCATCCAATCCAAATACAACTATACGTACACCCATTACCCGATCTACCCTTCGTTGCTCTTCAGGCCCCATATCACAGGAAAATTCATGTCTACATTCTGCAGTCAGTTTACGTGCACGCTCCACTACCATAGGCATCCAAATATTTTGGGCAGCTGTATTTACCACAGTAAACATATGAGCGGTGTGTCTCTTTTGTATATCTGATAACTGTTAAAGTTTACAGTGTGAGGCGTTGCGTTGTGACCAACAGGTTGGAAGACGTGGTCTATGTCAATCGTGAAATTCTCCAAATTAAGCTCGGTGCCACTTTGATCCGCCTGCATTATACGCCCCAAAATATACTCTACATCTACGGCGGCTAGACGCCTGTAGGTTATTACCACCCAAAAATCGTCACTATCATTAGAGCACTAGACGCGTCCTGGCTTCACGCCCCTCACTGCTTTGGAGGACAAACTCCACAATACGGTCAACCATGCGCTGCAGTCCGTGTTCAAAGCCGTTACTGTACATGACTCGGGGGTCGATCCTGACTAGGTACCGGTTTCTAATGAGGGATGGGGTGGTAGTGACGTTGCGCACCAGATCGAATGATATGCTGCTGTCCACAGGTTGTGTTGCTGTTGAGGTAGAGGGCACGGGCGGTATTGAATAGGGGTAAGTGGGTGCAGTTTTATTTGTAGAATGAGCGACTGAAAGGGTCGTACCGTAAGACGTGGAGGGTTGCGGTTCTATTACTGTGGTTCTAACGGTCGACAACTTACGCGCTTTGATGTGAAAGGCGTTTCACCGAAATTGTCATGCACCCACTTTCTTTTCCAAATCACGAGTGGGGTTGCTGCGTTTGTCACTACTGATGGTTCGCTGGCGAGGGTGGAGTCCGTAGCCTCAACTACACTCTCGTCGCCATCATCAGCAATATATATGATGGGGAAATGTTGCTGATACAGTACCTCATTATCATCATCATTCACTGTTTTGGGGAATAAGAAAAACGAGATTGTAGAATATAAGGAGCAGCACTTAAAATTTTATATTTCGTAAATGCTCCACTTAGGAGTATGTCCTGTTAGAGATGGATTCTGTAGAAAAATTCTGGTTGATAAGACCTTCTACTTGCATTATATCCGGTTCTATAGGCTGTGGAAAAACCGTGTTTATGCTTAAAATCATTAAAGATAAGGACGACCTGTTCTCAAATTTTGTGCAGAAACTCATATGGTGCTATTCGACATACCCAGCCGTATTCAACGAATACCAAGATGATATTTTGTTCCACAAAGGCGTTTATGATGTTTATTCTATAAAGAGCGATGAGCACGCGTTTATTATAATTGACGATCTCATATGAGAAATGGATAAAACGTTTGCCAAGACATTTACAGTATTCTCCCACCATCTTAACATAAGCGTGTTCTTCATCAACCGAAACCTTTTTTCCAAGAATAGATACATGCGTGATGTATCGCTAAATACACAATAGGGCGGATCGAAAATGGGGTTTTTAAACTTTTTTTCGAAATTCAAATATGGCTAGTGCGGAAAATATGTGGGTGCTATAGATAATGACTGTGCATAAATATTAGTCCTGCGAAATTATATCTTCAGGTGCCACAAAGCCGTCGAAAAAAGTGAAATATAATGATTTTCTTATATTCTGCATTAGTACAATAACTGAAACTTACTTGTTATTATTATATATTAAGTGTTCCAATTACCAAAATAGTTACTGAATTAAGCAGCTCTTAGTTTATTTAGATCAATGTTCTTTTGATTAATGATCTAAATAATCCAGAACTCACCACGAGGAGGTGGCTGCGTGTTGAGCTCCACCCATGCCCTCCCAACCACCCATCCTTGCGCATGTTTTTTTCTATTAACGTTTTATTTAAACTTTATATTCAGCTTTACTTTCGAATGATGGCATTTTTTTACGTGACTGAAGTGTTGATCTTATGAAGCCATCTCGCGCGTTCAATCCAAATACTTTTGATGATGCTTCAGTCACTAATTTTACCATTCTTTCTACTACTTGTGTATGACAAGGGAATTTCTCGAATGGAGGGGTACTCTTGTTTTCTATGAATTCTTCAATCTCATTTTCTGTCAGGTGTCTTGTCACAGGTGGTTCAGTGACAATGCATTTTTGCCAATTAATTAAATCAGTATAATCAGTAGCTTCAAATTGAATAACAGGTACTGTGAAACGCCTCACAACTTTTTCCTTGTTTGTTTGCCTTGCTTTCTTTATTCGCCTCCACGCTAATTCTCTTAGGGCGCTGCGGTCATCATGAATCATTGATGCTAGAATATTTTCTGGATTTGCAAAAAATGCATTTCTTTGTATGACAGGGTTTACAATATCCTTTACTTCGTCATTCAGTGTTCTTGTTAGTTCAATAGTTTTGAAAACATGTTTTGAGCCATTGACAAAAGACGTACTTTGCTTAATAGAAAACCACATTGGGATGTAGAACTTCATTATAAAAGAAGCAATGTTCATGAGGTTCTCAGATGGACTTACAGTTGAAACGTATAGACGAAGCAAACGATTTGCTGTAGTCAGCCATCGTGAATGTACCATTTTGCCTGGACTACGATGAGCAGATCTGGAGAGCAATATCCCTTTGTTATGGCCTGATGAATATCAATTAGATATTTTTGGTCGGTGCTAAGATCTTCACAGTCTACAGTTGGTTCCTCAGCATCAATCCTTTCAAACTCGACAATAGGAAGATTCTCACAGTTCTCTAATTCCCTGCCAATAGGACCGGTGAATCCGCGGGGGCCAGGTGTTTTTCCATCCAGCTTTGCAACTAAATGGCGTAATGGCAATTCATTGGCATGGAGCTGGCACACTAAATGTTGAACTGGCTTCTTCAGCTTCAATTCTATAAGCCTTATAACGCCTCCCTTTTCTCCAGTGTTGACTGCTGCACCATCGCATCCAATGGCAACAAGGTTTTCCAGGTTCATGTCATTATTTCCAATATACTCAAACATTCCTTTACATATTTCTTCAGCTGATCCAGAATTCACAGAATAATGGCCCAAATAATCTGAACCAGGTTCTCTCACTAAAGTGATATGTTCTTCTGTTACCTTCTTCTGATATACTTTGGACTCTTTTTTTTCTTGGAAGAGTGTAGAATCTTTTCGACTATCAAAATAGATTCCTCTGATTGGGACATGATTTTGATCTTTCATAATTTCTGATTTCTTCTTTTGTCTTTCTCTTCTGATTTTACTCCTATCCACTACTTCAGATGTATTGTCAATAGAAACTTCTCCAATATCTTGCAATACTGCACTAACAATGAATGCTGCAGCTCGATCTGAAACTGCAGTCCTGTCACAAGCAGTAGCCACTGAAGGTAGATTTGTAGTTTTCCTTTTCTTAAATAATTGTTCTTCAGGTTGTTCGAGCTTTCTCTTCGAGCTAACTGGCTCTGGAAATGTATCATCTGATATTTCGCCAGATTCACTTTCACTATTTGATGTCGATGATGATAATTCAACATTTGTATCCTGCAATTTCTCCTGTGAAGATTCTTTGGTGAGCCTCACAGCTTCTTTTTGCTTTCTTAGCATCGTAGATGCTTTTTTCTTTGAGAGTGTAATATCTGCTCTATCAATAAACAGTTTTCTTTCACTCCTTTGATCTAAGAGGAAAGTCACTTCTTCCTTTGGAACCATTTTTTCTTTGGGACAAGAACATTGTGTTAGTACTTTGCACTTGCACGCTGCAATGTCAAAAAGTTTCGTGTGTGCTTCTTTTTTGAACATATCAATCTTTGCTTTGTAAGCTTCAGAATTTTTTCTGCTTTGGTATGGCTTCATAATGACACGATACTTTTTGTGGTAGCTTCTGAACATTGTTTCAATTCGCCTGTCTGACAGAATTGGGACGGAAGCACTTTCCCAAATTGTTTTCAATTTATCAACAACTTGTTCTAATATTTGAGATATTGAAGGATCTTTATTAGTATTCTGTTTCAAATCGTTTCTTACAAACAAGTAATATTTAAAAACTCCTTCGTATGTAGGAAGATTCCTGTGCCACAAATCTTCCCCCATACCAAACATGGGGCACTCAGATGTGGCCCTGGTTGATTTTGCACAAACTCGAGACATTTTGAAAGTATACAAATCTGAAAAAGAAAGAGCTAATATCAATTATACGTTAATTTCAGTTAATAGTACATGGCAAACTTAGGGCAACACAATACAGAAATGCGAAATATAGTTTAGACTATCTGAGTAACGCCAACAACAGAACACCCACCTGCTACGAGAGCGACAGCTACACTGAACCGAGGTACTCACGTGACAGCTGAGTGAGCTGACTATAGAAAACTGTTTTTAGAGAATATAAACTTTTTTTAAAGGTTGACTGAGCTAATTTTATACAAGTGTGAATAAATTCTTGTTTATTGTGCATCGTGGACTCTTCTGTAATTATTGGTTAAAATCTGCTTTTTTCAATTTTTTTCAATATTGAAGGTCATTGTGGCACCTGAAGATATTAATGTTATGATTTTAAATTTATACCAGCTTATTTCCTCACTACTCCACACATTTTCCACACTAGCCAATTTGAAAATTCGAAAAATGAGTTTTTCACTCCGCCCTAATACACAATATCTAGTCTTATTCGCACAACTTAGAGATGTGGCACAAATTGGTGTATTAGCCAGTCAAATGTTCCCGAATCAGCGTAAGGAGTTTTGGGAAGTTTATGAAGAAGTTATAAGTCAACGTTACGGATATTTGGTTTGTGACCTTCACCCGCGAAACACGTTTAGGGTGCTTCTAAGAACGAATATATTCCCAAACCAGGCTGAAACGGTGTACATCCCAGAATGACAAAGATGTTAAAGAAATATCGTGAATTAATAAAAATCTACCACCGATTGCAGCGCACTCTCGAACGTCTGTTTGTTTAAAATACTGACCCAGACTTTTAAAAATGCATCTGTGAAATCTGCCTTAACGTTATAAAATGCGATGTACCAATGAAGGCCACTCAGAACTTGCGCTTACGTCGTTACAAGAACATAATACGCGCACTCGCTCGTAAAAAACAAAGTGTGGGAAGAAAAAGCAAATTATTGTGCAAAGAGGTGGTTCGTTCATGCATATCTTGTTTTCAATTTTGGCGCCTTTATTTTCTAGTATAATGAAAAAAGTGGGCATGATTCCACACGAGGTGTATGCTTCGTTACAAAATACAAAGAACCAGGAATCAGTACCAGATCCTTAGTCTTAATAGAATGGAGAATGAATTGGTGAATCTATTAAACAGCGAGAAGCCTCCTAACGAGAAAAGAATTTTATATCAAGAAGCTCTACATAAATTTCTTCAAGAGCTCAAAGATTATAAGAAGCTGCCCGAGGTGCCCATAGTTATCAGACATAGCATTGATAATGATGAGCGTGGCGGGATAGGACATGGGGCCGAGGCTAGAGACGAACAGTCAAAGAAGAACGGAGCGAGCTCGCAACACTTCGAGCATGTATTAAAAATTAGTCTACCTCATACATTGAGGAATAAAGGGTTATGTCTTTAAATCTATTAAGTGAGGACCACATTATACAATAGTCCGATACAGGCGAGGTTGTTGTTGAAATGTCAAAGGTACAGGGCTCGAAGTATCCTTGCCATCGTGCGTGATTTGCTGAGAAAGTGGATGGACCTTCACCAACAGGCTGGAACATATTAAAGCTAGACTACAGCAAATAAACATCCCAAAAACATTGATAGGTAACCAGAACAGGTTAAAAGACTTGGGGGGGAAGCAACGCATGCACCACAGCTGAACACACCTTCACCCCAGGCGGCAACATCTCTGAAGAGGAAGAAGGAGAGGCCAACCACCAGAGCACAACCTTACCCGCGCGCCTCTAAAACACGCAAATGTTAACATATTAAGAAAAAGTTATGATATTTCTAATCCAGCCTTCTACGGAGGTGTTAATAGATTGTACAGATGCGTTTGAGGGAATAGAGAAAAAAGATGAGAGGTTTTTGCGTGAGCAGGATGCTTATACAGTACACTACATAAATCGGTGAGAAGGTTTAAAACTGCTAAGACATTAGCAGCCTCGGTTGATTCTATTTGGCAGGCGGATTTGACAGACATGCAGAGATAGTCACTGTATAATAACGGGTATAGGTATATTTTGTTTATAATAGACGTTTTCTCTGGATACTTTTGGTTAATCCCGCTGAGAAATAAATCGCCTGAAATAGTTACTAAAACCACCAAAGCGCTGATGTTGAAAGAAAACAGGATTCTTGGCTACTTTTATACGGATTTGGGCAAAGAATTTGTAGACACAGCCTTCCAGAACATGTTGACGGAGTTTAATATCACTTATTACACATCCAATTCTATACATAAGGCATCTTTAGCCGAAAGAGTTCAGCGTACCATAAAGGAACGTATGCATCGTTATTTCACACAAAAACACACAGGTATATAGACATTCTGGAGCGCTGGCTTCATCCTCCAACCGTTCACGGCATCGCATGACTGGAACATCTCCTAACGAGAAAAGATACCCATAGAGCACCATCACGCTCTGAGCGTTTCAAAATCAATGATTATGTAAGCCTGTCACGAGTGGGGAATAAGTTCGGGAAAGGCTTTGAGCAAGGGTGGATTCAGTAGATTTTTAAAGTTAGATCTATGAAGCCTAAAGACGCTGTGATAATGTATTACGTTGAAGATTTGAATGGTGACGTTTAATTTAGGTAAAAAAGCGTTTAAAATTGAGAAAATTTTAGGCAGTAAAGGTATACGGAAGAGAAAGATGTCTCTGGTGAAGTGGCTAGGGTACCCTGAAAGCTTCAACTCCTTTATAAAAGCTCAAGCAATAATTAAAATTAAGTGGTATACAAAATGATGCCTAACCACTTCTACGTCACACTGCTCTCTTCTGCCTCTTTGGGCATGCATCCTGACAATACCCTGTCCAGCTTTATAACAGAACTGCATGGGCTTAACCATTTGGGGCGTGAATCATACGAGGTCGGCTTGTGTGAATTTCAATTGACCACCAAGTTTTTAAGAATTGAGAAGAAAGAGGTCGTTTTTTGATTCTTAGAAGACTCGATGAGTGTGAAAAATTAGGCATAACTTTAGATGATAATATACGTTCAGCCTGGACCGGCGAGATGCAGTACTACAGTACAAAAGTAACACTAGGACCTGGGCATTATGACAACCGGGGATATTGTGAGGGGTTTAAATGAGAGCCTGGAAAGGTCAAGCCTCGCGTCCGATTTACTTTTTGAAGTCGTAAACAAAGACACTCCGGCCCATACTTTATTGTTAAAATCAACGGCTAGTAGAAATATTAAGGACAATGAAGTGCTCAAAATTATACCTGTGGGCAGATATGGCGCAGCCTTCCGAAGAGACACTTTTCACGAGTCTCAGCATGACTTATTAAACTTATTGTACGAACTAAAATTACCGAAATTAGCCGCTGGAGGCCCCTCCCCCGAGCATGATTTTACAATAATAACGTGGACCACCAATTTCTTGGGGATACCCAGGCTCATTTGTTACGCATTGTGCACATTCCTGATCATAGAGGTAAGATTTTAAGCATCACATATGATAAGCCTAATTATGTCAAAGTTGCACCTAACCTACTAACCAGTATCTCAATATATATAAGAACGGTTGAGGGGGAAAAGTTTCTATTCGGCTAAGGGAGCTTAACCTTAAAGCTCCACTCATGGATTGTTGCGACAGAATGACACAGAGGCCATTTATCGTCTACCGAGGGGTGAGGTACCAGCGTGAAAGTGGCATCGGCTAAATTTTTTCGGCTATACTGCGCACAACTGTGCCCTTACTGAAAAGTGGGACAAAATATCTTGGAAAGAAGGCCCTACAGTCAGGACTTAGCACATTTGAAGATATAATGTCAGGCACCAAACCTAAAGAAGCTTTCAGAAAACATTTACGACGTACACGGGACGAAATCGTCGAAGATGCGAGGAGAAAAATGCGCGGTGGAGGTTTTAGAAAAAAGAGAAAACAAAAGGTTGCTATAAGAGGAAGAAAGCCTACTGTACAACGTGGAAAAAAAGGAACACCTAATCAGGTGAATCGTGATGTAAAGCGAATAAGGACTAAAAAAAAATGCTCGAAGCGTATGAAGCAGGTCGTGGACTTATTTTTTTAAAAACTAATATAAGGGAAATCTGATACAGATGCCTCTCATAGGTGATTGTACAACTGAAGTGGAAGGCTGCATTAACACTTGCTATGACTCATTTTATTTATCCCCACAGTTCGGAATGCTGCAAATCTGAGCTAAATCTCTCTGATGTGCCTCCAACGCAGACAAGTATTGTGAAGACCGAATTCATCACAATTCATCCTTTCAACGCTATTGGGTCAACGACTGCGCCTATAGAGTTCGTGATTTCTTCGTCAGGGAGTAATTTTTTTTACCCTTCCAACGTGTTTCTTTACACTGAACTAAGAATTGCACATTCGGATGGCACAGATTGTGAAGAGGGTTACACAGTATACCCTGAAAACAACTTCCTACACACACCAATAAGTCAATGTGATGTGTACTTAAATCAAACTAAGATTTCACATGGCGCTAGCCATCACCATTATAGGACCTATTTAGAAACTTCTAAAATTTACAAGAGATGCAAAAGAGACATTTGGCTGCTCATGGGTATTATATCCCCAATTGATGGACAGTAAAAAATAAATGTAAAAATTCTAAGAAGAAATATACGACTCGTACGGTAGACGACATTCTGATTTTTTGTCGCAAGATAAGCTGCTTTTCAACGGTGTTTAAATGAGGATTAAAATTACACGTACAGCCCCCGAGATATGTTTAAATCTGGATGAGGGTAGCGACCAATCTATCAAACCTACTGTTGTACACATTTTAGATATGTATCTCAGAGTTCGTCGCGTGAAGCTGTCCGCCACCAGGCAGTTGGAAATTGAGAAGCGCTTGTTGAAAGATATAGCTAAATACCCAATGAGACGCATATCGTCAAGTCGGATGTAACTACCAAGCAGATAGAAAATGTAGCCTTAGGTATTCTCCCATAGCGCGTTCTTATCGGCTTGCTTAATCATAAGGCCATGGTCGGAAGAAATCGGCCTTCAAATTCCAAAATTTCGGCTTGAAAAGCATAAATTTACATATTAATGGCGCATCTCTTGATGGGGCTTTGGAAGTGAAATATTCTACAGGCCCCGAATTTTCTTTGTTCAGGTGCATACCACAATCTGTCACGCGATATTAATGGGTGTGATATATTTAGCTCGGGTGTCACTATAGACGAATTTATAAATAAAAGCATCATCTTCGCGTTTGATTTATCGGCTGATCAGTTTGGCAGCGTCAGCACACATCTCATCCCCAGCCACACGAGAGTCTTGGTGTAAGATTTGAATTTGGTGAAGCATCAGCCAACCCGATAAATGTACTGTTTTACTTGGAAAGCCAGAGAGTCATCGAGATTGACCGTTTCAGAAGTGTATCTGGATATATATATATATATATATATATATATATATATATATATATATATATACATACATATATATACAGGGTGGGCCGTAAGTTTCCATACATAGGAAAAATAAACATTTTTTTATGGACAACCATTTTTATTTATATAATATGCTCTACATGGTTGCCATTGTTTTGAAAACACATTTCAATACGTGTTCCCCACTGTTGATGAACACGCATTAGCACAGTTGACGTTATGCTTGTAATGGCGTTGGTGATACGTTCCTTTAGATGATTTATGTCTCGTATCTTTTCCTGATACACCATGGCCTTCAAGTGCCCCCAAAGATAGAAATCAAGGGGGGTGAGATCTGGGGATCTGGGAGGCCACTCCACAGGACCACGCCGACCAATCCAAGCATCCGGAAACTGCTGATCCAAATACCGACGCACGTGAAGACCATAATGAGGTGGAGCTCCATCTTGCTGGAAGTAAACTGGGAAGTTACCTTCCTCGTTTAGCAGGGATGGGAAAATCTCTTCTTGCAACATGTTAAGATACCTTTCGGCATTAAGATTTCCACTGACAAAAATTGGTCCAATAATTCTGTCACCCCATATCCCGGCCCACACCATCACTTTACCGGCACCTTGCATCTTCGTCGGACTCAGCCAGTTAGGGTTAGCATTACTCCAATAACGTATGTTTTGCCGATTAACCTCTCCATTGACGTAAAAATTTGCTTCATCAGTAAACAAGATCTTACGTCAAACGCATATTCTTAGGGTATCTGAAACATAAAAACAAACGTTTAATTTTTCCTATGTATGGAAACTTACGGCCCACCCTGTATATATATATACACCATGTATCGTCGCAGTCAGTCAGCGAGATCTCTGTGCTAAAATTGCCTATAGTTATTTTATAACAGTGTAATAAAATCCCTGCACCTAAATTTATATCTTCTAAACGATATATATATAATTCATAAAAACTATTGTCACTCCTATTTGTACGATAAAATATTGAAGCCAATATATAACGTAAAAAAAATGCTATATACAGTAAACAGAATTGTGTTATTTTATAAATATATTTAAAATGTTACCCTTGGTTTTATTATTTAATAAAATGTTGAAAATATTTGGTTTATTCTTGCACCGACCCCCGCACACGTACAAGAAAAAGAATAAAAAACTTTTATCGTTTCTCCAACAATCTCGCATTCCCGGGAAATATTTTCGCATAACGCCACCTAGTCCCTAAAAAGAAAAAATATTACTGTAAGCGTCTATCTTCGTATAATACAATCGTTCCTAAGAATAAAAAATATAAATGTTTAATTAGAAATATTATTATTATTAGAGTTTTAAGAATATTTTATTATTATCTCGCAAATAAGGTTGATGGTTTGAGCTTCCAGACCCAACATGGTCTCGTACTCTAATACGCTCCGAAGTAGATCTACGTCAGGGCTAAAATGTTGAAAATAAAAACTAATTCGCTATTCATTTCAAAAGAGGTTTTAGTTGCACGAGCTATTGAGGCACACCCTTAATACAATAGACTGTTATCAAATTACATAGTACTTACACGATGTAATCATCACTGCTCGATGCGGTGTTACTCTCTTATCGCGAATCTTGTAACACCGCTTGCCCTAAATCTTGACTCGAAATACGCAGCCTTTGTCCACGAATCCTATCAAATGTACACACGCATTTTACTTTACTTTACTTATTTGCCGTCAGGTTAGAGCCGGGTTGGGTCCCCCTGATGACTTCTGTATTCCATCCAGGTTTGTCTGTCTCTCGCCATCGTTGTCAGCTCTCTCCATTCTCTCCCCGCGTTCCCGCTCTTAAAGCTCGCCAACCATGTTCTTCTTGGGCGTCCCCGCTGTCTAGTTCCATCCTCTCTTGCGCACATGGCTCTTCTGGGCAACCTCTCCTCCCTCATTCTTTCCACATGCCCAAACCATCTTCTCTGAATATCTTCGACTTTGCTATTCACTGGGATCTTGACATTGGTCCGATTCCTGATCTCCTCATTGGTCACCCGGTCCATCCATCTCACCGCACAAATCCTTCTCAAACAGTACATCTCAAATGCATTTAACTTTTTCCGCGCTTTCTCTCTCATTATCCAACTTTCAGCTCCGAACAGTACTGTTGGCAGTACTATGGATTCATATAATCTGATTTTTAGTTTCATACTGATGTGGTTGTCTTTCCAGATTTTATCCATTTTATTCATTATTGCATATCCCAGTTTAATCCTCTCCTGCATTGCTCGATAAGTGTTGTTGTCACTGGTAAAGTAGACTCCCAGGCATTTGAATTCATGTACTTGTTCACTTTGGCTATTTGCAAGGCGTAGATCCACTACTTCATCTATTTTTCCTATTTTCATTATTTTGGTTTTTGCTACATTTATTTTCAGATTGTATTTGTTGCATGTTTCTTCCACACGCATTAGCGCTGTAAAATAACGACGTATACGTAGAAAATGGGTATTTTATATATATATATATATATACAGCGTGGTAAACAATGATTGCCCCCCCCCTTCCCAGATGAAACTAATAGAGGTACAAAAAACTGATAGTTGCATCTTTTAGACAATTTAATTCTACGTCTAAACAAAACCACTCAACAGTTGGTGTTGCCTCCTTGTGCTTTGCGGACGGATTCAAGTCGACAAGGGTAGGAGGTGAGGAGAGACTCGAAAAGGTCAGTGTCGTACTCAAGATTTCAGAGGATTGTTTCGATGTGCTGTTCCATGGTCTAGCGGCAGAATCTTTTAGGGGAGTTCCCTTTCATTGCAGCTTGGGGGATAACCCCTCCCCTTGTTGCAGAACCTCTTGCAACATTCCCCCTCCCTCTTTGCAACATTGATTAACATTTGCACTTGCAATGCACTCTAACCTTTTGCGGTCATACTAGTCTTGGGTATGATCTTTTGGCTCACGCCAAACCACCTTTTCTCTTGAACCTATTGACTCAAATTCTCTACAGATGATCGGCACACACTATGGGGAGCCCATGACTTATCACCAACTTTACACTGAAATTAGCGAGATATGATTTGATTTTTTACAAATTTTGTGATATTCTGCCTTCGCTTCACTGATTGGAAATTACAACATACTGTATATAACAAAACAAATCTGGGTGGTTCTTGCAAGAACGGGACTTAGACATTGTTGGTGAAGTGAATCCATGAATGTGTGAAGTAAATCCGTGAATCTGAAGGGAATTAGATAAATCTAGATTAGTTAGTTAATATTAAATATAAATATATGAATATTTTAATACAATAATGATAAATATAATAAGGGATAAAGCCTAAGCCGAGTTTCAAACACTGCAGAAATATAAATGCGGTATATAGCCTAGCGGCTATGCCAACAATGCTAATTTTCAGCTTTACACTTCAACAAAAATAAATTAATTATAGTGTAATTTATACGAACACAGCACCTTTCATACTGTATACTTCTAACTAATTTTTAGTAAAAAAAAATATCAACAGCAAAAGTTGTACCACTGAATTGAAAATAATAACCAAAATTAAATTTCGCCAAAACACAAAATGTTCGATTCAGGGAAATCACATGACTGGCTTTCAGTCCGAGTTAGTCATCAAAAATACCAGTCATATTACACATGCACAACATCATAGGGCACACATTATAGGCACGATTCGAGTTGTACAACGCAACGTGATTCGTGCTCTTATAAATTTGTCATCATAGTCTGTTTCATTTTCTAGATACAGTAGTAAATTAACGTAAAACTATTTGAAATAACGTTTTTAGAATACTGTGCAAACCCGGGAAATCCCGGAATTTGCTGCGCTTCTCCCGGGATTTAAAGTTATCATTTTCCACCCGGGATCTCGGAATCCTGTTTGAGAAACCTTCGTAGGGATTAAAAAAAAAATAGAGTTTTCAAACAGCAATTTACTTATATACTGGTGTAATAAATAAATGATGAAAATCAATGATCCTAAAAAAAATTAATTTCAGTTGAGTAAAACCTTTAATAACAGTCATATTTGGCTAATTCACCTTTTATAAACCTTGTGAAGAAAATATTTTCTCTAATGAGAAGGTTGGTGCTGCATTTTTTGATCCAGCTCTCCAAATCTTGGATTTGTGTTCGAAAGAGCACACCTCATGTCTCGCTCCACATTCAGCCTAGAACGTGATTTTGATTTGATGGTGAATAGGGAGGAGAATCCCGTTTCACAAAGATACGGACAATTTTGGCGACTTTTATCCCTACTCACAAGCAAACAGAATAAGCAATGTAGGTCAATAAAATTATTTTAAAATCATATAAATATCGCGTACACCCTAGAAATCCCTTCACATACCCTTGGTTAAAGACCCCTGCTTTAGAAGCACGGGCAAGTGACTTTTTTGGGCTTCTTTCGAACGCTTCACTGACAACTGTCTACCGGAACGCAGTTTGTCATTCACTGAACCTGTTTCTTTTAAAAAAAATTATGTAGTCTCTTATTGCAGGATCAGATGAATGTTCTTTGTAGTGTGCCCAGAAATTGCGTCTCACTGCTGTAACAAGTTTCAGCTCGGCTAACCACAACACGCACTTTACTTTTTCTTCAGTTCAAGCCATAGAGGAATTTAGTCGGGTGCATCTATCTGCAACAAAAGAAAAAAAATGGACTCGAACGTTGCATTGTGCGGGTGTGATATATTCAAGCTCAAGCGTAAAGTGCGGGTGTGAACTATGAAAAAAAAATTAAAAGTCATAGATTTTCATATGTGCTATTTTGTTCTGTTTGGAATAATAAAGTTATTTATTTTTAAAACACCTTCGACTTTATAATAACCCGTATGTAAGTATGATTAATTATGATTACATATACATACAGTATACATTAGGGTGGTCCTTATAGGGGAAAATCCAAGTTACGAAATTTAACTGTGCTACCCCGGATTTCGTTAGAAATATCGAAAAATGGTCGCAGACAAAATTTCACATGAATTAGAGAATATTTACTGGTGCACACATTAGGGTGGTCGTTATTTTTGAACTTTCGAAATTCAATGCGGATACCCCTGGATATTGTTACTAGTCTCAAAAAAGTGTTGTAAGCAAAATTTTTGCTCAATCGGCTTATATTATTTGCTATATTATCTCAATGTTTCCCCCATAAAGGGGAAAATTCAACAACCTTCAATGACCTTCATCAGTCATCGACAAGTGCAAGTATTTGCACTTTCGGTGTTTGTTTGTCCCCTTCTGCACATTTGAGTTCAGAGCATTGTATCTTTAATATTATCCCTTGGTTGCTGCTGTTTTGTTTGTTAATGGAGTGTTCCTTCTTCAGATGAAGATCGAGAATGGCATCGACAAGGACGTCTATGAAGTGTGGTTAGTTGGCGAGCCAAGAAAGGAATTGATTGGAGGGAAGCTTTCTTCTTCGGTCGAAGTCCTCCAGCGCCTGTTCCACCAGCTCTGAAAGAAGAAAATGTCCCTCCGTGAGGCTGCAACGACTGTTTGCCGAGATGTGGGGGATTTTGGGAGAGGGCCAGGATTCCGACCACGGCAAACAGAAATATCATCCCGAAGATCGAGGGTCTGTATGAAGAGTGGCTAGGCCTTGGAAAGACGAAGAGTAAGAAGTCGGAGGCAGAAAAATGGAAGAGGGAGGCTTTCCTTCAGAAATTGGAGGAACGTTTCGACGTTGCCCATGCGATGCCAACAACTTGATCAAAAATGAAGATGACAAGGAGTTCCTGATGGCGCAGAGGAAAAAAGAAAGGCGGGGCTGCATGATGGGAGTGGATAAGAAGCTGGCGGAGAAGGAGTCCCGGAAGTTGAGCCGAAACAGCGCTGAGACAACACGTCAGGAACAGGACATGAAACGCCGCCAAGAAGAAACCAACGTGATGGAGCTGGAGAGCTCTTCCAGTAGCAGTGCCCTTGAGACGGCGAGTGATGAGGACTCTACATGGCAGCACCTCCGAAGCGACGAAGAGCCTCCGGAGCCCCGTTGACTCCAGCGATAGCCGCAGCATTGGATCGGACCAAGACCACCGATCGCAATGCTGCATACATCCTAACGGCGGCTGCTTCTGCGTATAGACGAGACCCATCGACGGTGGCCTTGAATAGGCAGAGTATCCGCCGAGCCCGCATGAAGTTGTGTCAGGAGACAGCTGAGGTTTTGAAGGAGTCCTTCGATCCAACTGTGTCCCTCATTATCAGTGGGATGGTAAGATCATTCCCAATCCCACTGGTGGCCCCGCTAGCTGCTTCTGCGCCAGCCAACGACTTCCGCTTGTAGAAGCAGCTGGTTTCTTATGAAGACGGGGAGATTGCCACCGCGCGGTCCAAGGATTTCGGCCGGCATCTGTGGTATCTGTCGGAAGAGCTGGCTGGACTGGCGTTCTTCGACGTAAAGACCACCGCCGAAGAAAAGAAACAGATGATCGCTACTCTCCAAGATGAAAGATCCGAGGACCCACCAAAACGAATTTGTCCCCCCGCGGATGCCACCCTGAAGGACAAGACGGTGGCCAACTTCGTCACTTCGCGGTCTCGGCGTCTCTTCGCGGCTCTCGGCCTCCCCGACAGGTTCCTCGATGTGGATCCCACCCAGCGGGAAGGCCGAGAGGATTATGAGGCTGCTTCTCGCCGCATCCGAAGCCTCCGTGTGATCAATGTCTATGCAGAGCGAGGAGTGAAGCTGATTCAGGAGTTCAAGCCTGTCATCGCCAGTAACGAGGATCAGCGCCAGTTCCTCCTCCAAGCCATTGAGGAGCATCGGAGGCGGTTTCCGGATGCGCAGAAGAGTAATCCTGCCCAGAAATAGGCAACAATGAGTGGGAGTTTGGCTCCCATGAGAGTAGAAATATTGTACCTCTTAATATACTGTGTATTGTTGTTGCACTTCCCAGACTTTTTGTCTCCTCGTTTTTTTCTCATTTTCGAATTAAACTATATAATCGATTGATGTTTGAAATATATTTCCATTGGAAAAAAGTTTTATTTTCAGTTCTAAGGTTGCGTCCCATCATCCCCAAATATGGAGTTTCACACCGTAGACTATATAACAATATCAGCATACTAGTAGCTCACTGACAACCAATGTGGCACCATATAATATAAACCGATTGAGCTAAAATTTTGCTTTCAGCACCTTTTTGAGACTAGTAGCAATATCCACGGGTAGCCGCACTGAATTTCGAAAGTTCAAAACGGACGACGATAGTATACATACATACTGTACATTAACTATAAACCTTGCGTTATTTAATAACACAAGGTTTATAGTTACTGTATGTATTGTGTAATTTTTTAGAACACAGACGAACTTGTAGCGAACATGATAAATTAAGTACGTTAGCAGTAGAAATTAAATCTTGGTCATTATCAAACCTTCAGTACTTGGAGTTAATAGTAAATACAACAATTAGACAAGAAAAAGTAAAACACAACAAATAGACCAAGTAACACAGTATTTAATCCCTAAATGCATTAGTACGATTTCAGTATTTCTTTATTAAAATTGGTTTCATCTTGCTTTTAAACGCACTTACGTTAGGAATATTTTAAAGATCTGTGCTTAAATTATTCCATAATTTCAACCCTATGAAAATGGGTGATTTTTACGATGAAGACTCCTATTTTCGTAGGGTTGAAATTATGGAATAATACCTGAGTGATGCATTTGTAAGAATACTTTCAGATAGTTAACCGATAACCTTGTAAAGGGTGTTCCAGAAGTCTTGGAGGGTTTTATTTGGCTATAACTTTTTTGTTTGGGGATAAAATAAAAAAAGGTTTGTAACACTTGAAAATATATTTATTGCGATTTTAATTATAAATTCAATATCTGGTCAAAATCTTAATTTCATTGTGTAAATCTAAAATCGCATTAGCGTACGTTATCCGACTCTGATGATATTGTGGTTTAATTTCTTGAGCAATTTGAATTTTGTACGGGTAAAGATTGATATCCGCTCTTAAAATTCGATGTAAGGAACTTCTTGAAGTGTTTAATTCCTGGCTGCGTCGTCGGACTGATGTGGATTTTCCTCAACGCTTTCACGAACCATCTCAACCAGAGTTGGACTTCAACTTCTCCGAGGACGTCCAGTCCGTGGTTCGTCTCCCTGACCCTTTCCCATACGAAATTTAGCGACCTACCGTCGAACAGCTCGATCAGAAGGAGCAGAACGTGTGTTGAATTTTAATAAAAAAGCTCTTTGAGCGGCAACGATGGAAGAGTTGTTTGTCAAATAAAGTTCCACAATAGCCACTCTTTGTTGCACTTTCCAGGATTCCATTTTCATTAATTGCAGCAAGGGTATTTTAATTGAAAAATAAAAATAAATATATTAATCAAAAAAGAAAAAAGTTATAGCCAAATAAAACCCCTCCAAGACTTCTGGGACACCCTGTAGGTTACTCTTTATATTGCGCATTATTAACATGGACAAGTAAAATTACGCTCTTTAGGAATATCTTACCAAATTCTAGATCTTAACTAGAATATGGAACATTTTTTGGTCAATTTTAGTGGCGTTTCCAAACCTTTGAGCAGTACTGTATATGTTGAGTTTGGGGTTTCTCCCAGGGTGATGTCCCTTCTCGGTGAACCAGAATGTTGTAAATCATCATTCATTGCCCCGTTCGTAGCTGGGTAACAAACTAGGCGTACCGTAACTGCACGCCTTTTGTTTGGTAGCGTGGCCCCATTTTAAACAATAAGGATGTTACCGTTGATGTGGTAGAGTAACAATTATTAATGTTTACTTCGCTTCTCAGCTAAGTAACCAAAGAATGTTTTGCCTATTCCACGTTTTTCACTTCCTTTATATTAATGAGCGTCTCTCTGTCACGAATTTTAAACTCCAAATAAGACTTCCACTGTTATTATGAAACACAAAAGTTTTAATATTTAATCTTAAGTTCATTCACAGGTTAAATTACACTTACGTTATATAAGAACAGAACGGGGAAGTAGGCCTTAATCGGGAATATGGAATAGGCTTAGCGAAACGGGATTATGGCCGAGGGTCTGAAAAGAATTGGCCTTTGGAGGCCCTAGGGGAAAATGAAATTGACTTTACTGGCCTAACTTCCTCTTAAAAGAAGGCCCCATTTCCGACGAGCTGGGTGGAGATATTAAACTAAAAAAATAACAAGGGAGCGCAAAAAAAATATTCTCATCTGACTCGCTGTCACAGCTCTCTCTCTCTCTCTCTCTCTCTCTCTGAGAAGCTGCGCGTGGCTAGTCGGAGGACTTCTATGGAAAAACTATATATGCCTACAATATGGTATCATATATGGTACTTTTACTTCTTAATTAAATACAAATTATTAATTTAGTGAATTAAATAACTATAAAATTGCTTCAGGATTGGCGACATAGCCTATAGGGAATGAAAATAATTGTCATACATAGAACCCAATTCGGCCGACATAACAAGAGAAACGTATTATTTCGTATAAAAATTTTCCATCGCTGACGCATGAAAATGACTTCAAGATAAGAAATAATGCAAACACAAATTAGACGTTTGGGGACTTTGTAAAGTCAGTGAATTCTTAAGACAAAGACCTCATCACGAGAGTTGCTTAGTGAGAGCGATGCTTTAAGCGAGGGAGATGTACTTAATATTCCTATAAGTTCTGAGTGAATACCAAGTAATATAAACCTAATAACTCAAAAGGATAGGCCTATTCCTTCAGGTTTTAAGTGTAATGAATGCCCATATTAATTAACCCCAATAAATTCGTTGCGTAACTCCATCGTCTACGGCCCTACATCGAAAGAGAGCCGCGCGCCTTACAAAGAGAAGCGAGACAAAACGAAATAATAAGGTAGGGTAATTTCCTTCTTTACCATTAGGCAGCGGTAAAATACCGAAGGCAAATATATTTAACATTAACAAAAAAAAACTACTTAACGAGGTCTTTTGAAGACCTCTACGAACATAACTTTTTAACGAAAAAAACGTAGGGTTTTTGTCGTTAACTCTCCACCGATATCTACTGGAAATTTGCAGTGGATGAGGGTGACGGCAATAAACCATAACCCTATATAGTTTTTGCAGAACTGCGATCGTTGGCCACGCTGGTGACAACGATTTGTTCCTCAAAGGCGGTAGGGTAGGTTCGACCGAAGGGATCATCACCGAGATCATGTCTCTTGCCGATGCTCTAAAACTTAAAACAGACAGGGGAATGATGGGTATTTTACCGCGGATGAATGCCAGTGACCACGCGCTCAGTAAGGTCATTGGCATCAACGAGAGGGTGCAAGATTTATGCGTCCCACTAGGTGTGAGGTTTGTTGACCCCTTTGACGCATTTTCGGGTAGGTGGGACCTTTATCAGAGAGATGGTGTCCACCTCAATGACAAGGGTAAAGATGTGCTGGGCGCGTTGCTAGACCGGCACCTATACCGTATGGTGCGGTCAAGCCCGGGGATTGATGACAGGCCCCCACCGAAGGAGATGATCTTGAACCGCTGGCAGACGTACCTTCAACTGAAGGGTGTGTCCATATACAGGTGGGTGACCCTCCTTCCCCGTTGAAGGGGGCTCTGGCTCCTGCGGAAGTTGCCCCCTCGTTGGTGAGGGGCTCTTCACCTCCCGACAGCCCTGGCTGTTCGGGAAACGGATTGTGCTAGGGGAAGGTCAGACTAGGGAAGTGCTTTTTAATGCTAGGTCAATTAGGAATAAATTTTGCGAGCTACGTGCGCTCTTAACATCAGAATACCAGGACATCGTCGCTGTCACCGGGTCCTGGATTCATACTGATCGTAGGGACTGTGTTTGAGACATCGAGATTCCCGGGTATAGAATGTTTCACAAGGACCACACCCGTGGGGAGGGGGGAGGGGTACTAATATACGTCAGCCTAGTGGTTCAGTCGGGTCATCGCTTCGGCTATCTGAAATAGGAAGGCCAATCGTTCTCACGAGAACACTGAGACGTATGTCCGCCTGTGCAGGGAAGTCAAAGCGAAGGTTAGGCTAGCCAAACGTAACTAAGAACTCCTGGTGGCGAACCTCTGCAAGGCGTGCACTTAAAGAATTAGTCAGTTATGTTAATAGTAGAAAGCCCATTAGAAGCATGATAAAGGACCCCAGTGGCGCGCTGCGGATCTCGGACGCGGACATCGCTAATGTGCTGAATGAGTACTTTGCGGGAGTGTTCATCAGGGAAGACACCTGCGTCATCCCCGAGGGAGGCGTCATATACGACGGTGCTCGCCTGGATAGTGTCCGGTGTACCGCGACAGACGTTGCCGATAGAATAGACAAACTGATCGCGTTTAAGGCTCCTCGTCCGGACCACTTCCTCCCCAAAGTTTTACGGGAAGTGCGAGACCAGCTGGTTCCCCACCTGGCTACAGTCTTCAACAAATCGTTGGAGATGGGCCAGGTACCTGGTGACTGGAGGGAAGCCAATGTCACTCCTGTCTTTAAGAAAGGGGATCATGAAAGTCCAGGGAACTATCGTCCCATTAATCTCACTTCGGTCGTAGGTAAATTATTAGAGGGGATAATAGCGGTTAGGATCGTTGGTCATTTGGGTTCCTACAAGCTGCTTGGGGACTCCCAACTTGGGTTTAGGCGACATAGATCGGGTCTCACCAACCTGCTCGAGTTTTCCACGTCATGTGGAGCGAGTATGATAAGAATAGGGCGATTGATATACTTTATCTCGACTTTCAGAAAGCCTTTGATAAGGTATTTCACCGCGGCTAATGGCCAAAGTCCGCGCGCTGGGTATCGATGGGGAAGTAGGTAGCTGGATTGGAAACTATCTGAAGAATAGACGGCAGAGGGTTGTAATTAAAGGGGCTAGCTCAGGTTGGGCCTCGATCATAGCGGAGTTCCTCAGGGTTCCGTTTTCGAGCCACTGTTGTTTATCATTACATAAATGATATCGACGGTGGCATCGTCAGTCGGATCGCCAAATTCGCTGATGACACCAAGCTTGGGGCCAATGTTCGGACGCCCAAAGCGATCGAGCAAATGCGTGCGGACCTTCGTAGGATAGGAGAGTGGTCCGAAAAATGGCAAATGCCGTTTAATTTGGGTAAATGCAAGGTGATGCACATTGGCTACGCCAATCCCAAGTCGGACTACTCGATATTGGGGAGTAATATCGAGGCGACTGATTTGGAAAAGGACTTGGGTGTGCTAATTAGCAGCGATCTTATGTTTAGGAAACAGTGCGTAGAGGTGGAAAGGAAAGCCCAGAAGCTGTTGGGTTATATCAGGAGGCAATTTCAGTTTCGGAACAAGGAGATTGTGCTCTCTCTGTACAATTCCCTGGTTCGGCCGCAGGTGGAGTATACTGTGCAGTTCTGGTCGCCCACCCTCAGGAAAGATGTTGAGAAGCTTGAGCGAGTGCAGGCGAGGGCCACAAAGTTAATCCCTTCCGTTAGGCATATGGGCTACAATCGACGCTTACGCGCCCTGGACTTGTTTTCGCTGGAAACTCGGAGGCTGCGCGGTCAACTGATCGAGGTTTTCAAGTTCTTACGCGGATTCAACGATGTCGATTTTAGAAGCATGTTTAGTTTAAATGATAACCTAACTCGCAACAATGGTTGGAAGTTGGATTTGAAACTGTTTAGGACTAGTGCGTGTGGGAATTACTTTACCTATAAGATCTGTGATACGTGGAACAGGTTACCTTCAGAAGTTGTGAACAGTTCCTCTGTGGATCATTTCAAGAAAAGGTTAGACCAAATCTTGCACACTATTTGGGTGTGTAGAAAATTTTCCCTGGCACCCGTTGCCATTGGTACCTCCTCGGTATGGGCCGCAAGGCCTTTTGAGGTACTTCTTTTCCTTGTAACACTCTCTCTCTCTCTCTCTCTCTCTCTTCTCTCTCTCTTCTCTCGCTCTCGCTCTCTCTCTCGCTCTCTCTCTCGCTCTAGTGTATCTCGACTTTCAAAAAGCCTTTGACAAAGTCCCTCACGCGAGATTGATGGCTAAATTCAAAGAACTAGGAATCACCGGGCTCGTTTCCAACTGGATTGAGGATTTGTTAAACGATAGAAAGCAGAGAGTGGTAATAAATGGAGTGGCTTCGGAGTGGGCGCCCGTCACCAGTGGTGTCCCACAGTGTTCCGTTCTGGGTCCTTTACTTTTTATCATCTATATTAACGATATAGACGTTGGGCTTCTAAGTACAATCTCCAAATTTGCAGGCGATCCGAAATTAGGAAGTAGTGTAGGTACTGAGGAGGGCGTAAGAACGCTCCAAAATGATCTTGACAGGTTGGGCGAATGGTCTGCTACTTGGCAGATGCCATTCAACTTTGACAAATGTAAGGTAATGCACATAGGTTATAAAAACCCGAAGACCGATTTCTCTCTCTTGGGAAGGAACTTGACTGAGACTGATCTAGAGAAAGACTTAGGAGTCTATATCAGCAACGATCTGAAACCGTCGAAGCACTGTGCAGAAGTCGAAAATAGGGTCTTAAAAATATTAGGTTATATTAAAAGACAGTTCCAGTTTCGGAACAAGGAGACTGTAATGTCTCTTTATAATTCACTAGACCTCAACTGGAATACTGTGCGCAGTTTTGGTCTCCATCCCTCAGGAAGGACATAGAAAGGTTAGAAAGAGTACAAGCAAGGGCTACAAAATTGATCCCTTCAATGAGAATGCAAAGCTACCAACGGAGATTGGAGCGCCTAAATCTGTTTACATTAGAGACGAGGAGGTTGCGGGATCAGCTTATTCAAATCTTCAAGATGCTCAATGGAATAGACAAGGTAGATTACAGGAACTTATTCTCACTTAATGCCAATCCGACAAGAAATAATGGGTTTAAACTGGAACTAAAGAAATTTAGGACCTCTGTCTGCGGGAATTTCTTTTCCTATAAAATAGTTAATATCTGGAACCAACTTCCCTCATAGGTTGTTTCCAGTCAAAGTGTAAATGTGTTTAAAAATAGGCTAGACAAAGTAATGAATTCTCTCATAGTTTAAGACTAAAACATAACATAACTCTGCAGTTGTTCGCTTGCACAGTGTCTCTGTGAGCATGCTAAATATAGAGCTATTTATATATTCTCCACTTTCCTGTAAAATTTCCTTGTCTACTTTTCCAAGGTCAAGGTATTTTCTTCAACCATTTTCCATACCTGCCTCTGCCAGGGAGGGAGCAGAGGGTGGGGAGAGAGCCTTCTACTTTTCCATCCAGTTTTCTACTACTACTAGGATAGTCGAAAGAAAAATAAACTTGTTTAATAACAGGAACCTCCTAGAGTGTATCAGAAGGTCTTTGAGGCTTCCTCTAGTCCTTGTAACTCCTTTAACTCCTTATAACTCTTTCCCCCCCCCCTCTCTCTCTCTCTCTCTCTCTCTTCCGGAGGGGGTATAACTCCGCAGAGGGTATAAAGGTTATGCACATTTCTTCTGGATGTTGTAAACTTTATACATGGGGTGTGACAGCTCTCCGGTCCCGAGTCGTGGGATTCTAGAGAAATTGGCTGCAAGTTCCTTTAGGTTCTCTCTCTCTTTCGGGCGGGCGGGTGAAGTATGTTGTACAATCCTGTCCCGTGGGTTACTAGGACCCCATCCCATCCCTACT
The DNA here is from genome assembly GCA_023014485.1 of Bathynomus jamesi. NCBI lineage: Eukaryota > Metazoa > Arthropoda > Malacostraca > Isopoda > Cirolanidae > Bathynomus > Bathynomus jamesi. Next base: position 203,821 of record JAJOZX010004811.1, read on the forward strand.
CTGTCCTTTTAGCTTAGGTTAAGGATGTTCTCCTCTGACTGAAAAAAAAAAAAAACTTTTCTTTTAGTATTAAGTCTTTTTCTCTTCTTTTACTATTAGGACCCTACTGCTACCTCATGCGTGGGAAGAGAGGCTTTGGAACCTCTATAAATAACGCCATTTAACGCTCGTAGGTTGTGAGAGACTGGGATGGAGGGGTCCCAGGCGTAAGGGCGCGATGAATGGAGTGTGGCTAGTGCCCCGTTAAGCCCATTCCTAACGCGTAATGGCCTGACCAGCCCCCTGCGACCGTTCTTTGGTGACCAATTGATGGTGCTTGGCTGTACTGCTCTGAGGTGAGAGAGCTTTACTGCCCAGCTGGCTGCCAGGCCAGCGTAAAGTCTCGGGCGTAGCCTCTGGGTCTGGTGGGATATCCCTTGAACACTGGATTCTGAGAGTCTGGCCGCTTGTGAGTGACTAGTAAGACTTAGTAAGGGGCTGCATCTCGCTGTCGCTCCTGGCGGGAAATCCGTGACGCCTGCGTCGCGAGTGTTTGTCAATTGGTAGCTGCGACACGTTTGGGACTGTCCGGCCCTGGGGAGACCTTTGGTCGGTGCGGCAGCAGCGAGAGGTGTAGTCTTCTGGAATGGATGAACGTCACTTGCAAATAGGTGGATGCGTCTACCCCCCCCTTCTTTTTTATATACTGGTCAGAACGTTTTTGATAGTTTTCATTGCTAGAACGCTTTATCTTATTCAGAGTTCGAAAAAAAAAAGTTACAATGACTGGACCGCAGAAACTGAAGGCTGAATGTGCGAGGTGTGAAGTAAACCAGTGGGTGACGAACTTCAAAGAAGCTTGCTTCGCGAAGATCAACCACTCCAGCATGTGCCGCTTTTGCGAACTCATGCGGTTTTACGAGAAGCTAGAGGAGAGGGTCCGGCGGCTCGAGTCGTCCAGATTGGCTGTTGGAGCTGCGGCGGTCACTGTTGTGGCTGCGCTCTCCACCCCGGAGTTCATTGATAGGATAGCTGCCATGGAAAGGCGGTCCAGCGATGGACTGGACAGGGCTCGGGACCACGAAGAAAGGGTAGAGGTGCAACCGGGGACTAGGGTACAAAATCAGTGTGAAGAATCGCCAGCGACCCACGTGGAATGCACGGAGCCGCGGCGCAGGGTGGAGGGCATAAAGAGGGGGCTGATGGAGAAGGGTGGGAACGGGCCTACTGATAGCCCAAAGAAACCGAAGGATGTAGCTGCCGGTCGGGGTGGGTCGGCTGGTGTAACTGCGTCTATGGGTGGCGACGGGTTTCGAAAGGTCTCGGGCAAGAAGGATGCGAAGCTGAAGCCTGAGACGCCAGTTGCCCCTGTCAGGACCTCCAACCGCTTTAGTCTCCTGTGCTCGAAGGAGGAAGACACCGTTTTGATTGGGGACTCGCAGATCACGGGCCAGGAGAAGTACTTTCTTCTGCAAACCGGGATGGGAGGAAGGTAAGGTACTTACCTGGGCGGGGAACGGCGCACTTAAGGAAGGAGGTAGAGAGGTGCGCGTGGCTAGTCGGAGGACTGCGATCGTTGTCCACGCTGGAGGCAACGACCTGTTCCTCAAAGGCGGTGGGGTAGGTCTTACAGAAGGGATCATCACCGAGATCATGTCTCTTGCGGATGATCTAAAACTGAAGACAGACAGGGGAATGTTAATGGGTATTTTACCACGAATGAATGCCAGTGACCACGCGCTCAGTAAGGTCATTGGAATCAACGAGAGGGAGCAAGACTTGTGCAGCCCGCTGGGCGTGAGGTTTACTGACCCGTTCGACGCATTTTCGGGTAGGTGGGACCTTTACCAGAGGGTAAGGGTGTGCTAGGCGCGCTGCTCGACCGGCACCTATACAGAATGGTGAGGTCGAGTCTGGGGAGAGATGATGGGCCCCCACCGGGGAGGGATGATGATAAGACGGTGGCGGACGTACCTTCAACTGAAGGGTGCATCCAGGTACAGGTGGGTGACCCTCCTTCCACGTTGGAGGGGGCTCAGGCTCCTGCGGAAGTTGCCCCCTCGTTAGTGAGGGGCTCTTCAATTCCCGACAGACCTGGCTGTTCGGGAAACGGGTTGTGCTATGGGGCGGTCAGAATAGGGAAGGCTCCCTCCGTGCAATGCTTTTTAATGCTAGGTCGATTAGGAACAAGTTTTGCGAGCAGCTACGGCCGCTCTTAGCATCAGAATACCAGGATATCGTTGCTATCACCGAGTACTGGATTCATACTGATCATAGGGACTACGTTGAGGAGTTCGAAATTTCCGGGTATAGAATGTTTCGCAAAGACCGCACCCGTGGGGAGGTGGGTGGGGTACTAATATACGTCAGGAACACGTTGAGTCCGGTTGACTGCCAGTTCCGGTCGGAACGGGAGCTGCTTGGCCTTCGATCTGAATGTGGGAGGGACGAGCTATAGGTTAATCTTGGTGTACAGACCTCCGCATCTCCTCCTCGAGGAGGATACAGCCCTGTACACCGAACTCAGTAGCCTGCTAGGGGATAGGGTGTGTGTAGTTTTAGGAGACTTCAACTGTCGCGGCATAAAGTGGGAAAACAGGACTGCTGATGCTGAAGGGAGGAGGCTAGTTGACTTTCCTGATGAGAACTTCCTCATTCAGTGGGTCAATGGGCCTACACAAGGCGAAAGCGTTCTAGACTTAGTATTCACGACCGAAGACAACCTCGTCACTGGCCTCACCGTTAACGAATCGTTGGGCTGGAGTGATCACGGTCTGATTAGGTTCCGTGTGTGCGTCCCTCGGGTGAAGCGTATTAACTCGAGAGGCAGTAAGCTCGATCTCCGGCGAGCGGACTTTGTTAGCCTCAGGGATAGCGTAGGTGAGATGGGGTTAGATGGCGGCGGCGATGTTGAGGGAGTGTGGAGTGCATTCCGGGAGGAGTTTATGGTGCTGCAGTCTGCTGCCATACCCTCAAAACCGGTCACCCCTGCTTCAACGTAGCCTAAGTGGTTCAATCGTGACATCGCTTCGGCTATCCGAAATAGGAAAGTAGCGTATAGGAGGGCGAAGGCCAATCGTTCCCATGAAAACACTGAAGCGTATCTCCGCCTGTGTAGGGAAGTGATGGCGAAGGTTAGACTAGCGAAACGTAACGAAGAACTACGGGTGGCAAGCCTCTGCAAGGGGAACCCTAAGGAGTTCTTCAGTTATGTTAATACTAGAAAGCCCATTACAAGTCAGTATGATAGTCAGTTAAAGCATGATAGTCAGTTAAAAAAGCATGATAGTCAGTTAAAGGACCGAAGCGGCGTTCTGCGGACCTCCGACGCGGACATCGCCAATGTGCTTAATGAGTACTTTGCGGGAGTGTTCACCAGGGAGGACACCCGCATCATCCCCGAGCCAGGCGTGAGGCACGAAGTTGCTGGCCTGGATAGTGTTCGATGTACCGCGACTGTCGTTGCCAATAGAATAGACAAACTGAGCGCGTTTAAGGCTCCTGGGCCAGACCAGTTTCTCCCCAGAGTGTTGCGGGAGGTGCGCGTCCAGGTGGCTCCCCACCTGGCTACAGTCTTCAACAAATCGTTGGAGACGGGCCAGGTGCTTGGTGACTGGAGGGAAGCCAACGTGACCCCTATCTTTAAGAAAGGGGATCACGAAAGTCCAGGGACCTATCGTCTCATTAGACTCACTTCAGTTGTAGGTAAATTACACTGGTCAACAACAATTTTGTCACAAGGGTTTTGATGGGTGTTCTAAGTGTACTTTTTCATGCTGAATCTAAATATGAAATCAGATTTTTTCTATCAGGCTTAGTTTAGTTGTGACGCTATGTTCATTTTTTCCTCATTTAGCATGATCACCGGATAAAAAAATCATAACATATTATATATAATTAAGTATATAACAATATTATAATATAAAACATTATAAAAATAATAAATATAATAATATATTATATTAATTAATATAACTATAATAAAATATATTAATATTAATATATATGTTGTATTAATTTTTCTGTAAAATTAGTACAATTTATTCCTTTGGGGAGAAAGTTCTGATAATGCTGGCAGGATAAATTTGGTCGGAGCAGCAGACTGTGCAGGTTGAAACATGTTTGTACCTGTTCAGACATGAGCCTAGTTTCTGTGTGTAGAGCAGCTCCAAGTCAGTCTGCTTGTAAATGTCACAGTGTTAACAGCTAGTGTCTGTTGCTTCTTGTTAATTTTACACCAGTGTTGTATTCATATAGATGTTTTGTAATGCCGCGGAACTGTCTAAATCATCCTAATTCCTTTTGTTATGTATGTGGTGATCTAACTTTAAAATCCCAGAAACGTAACTTTACACCATTAGTAAAAAAATGCTATGAACTTTATTTCGGATGTAAAGTAGGCGATCAGGACAAGAGTTGGGCCCCTCACATTTGTTGTGTGACATGTGTAAGACTACTTACAGGATGGCTAAACGGTTCACGTCACATGCCATTTGCTATTCCAATGATTTGGAGGGAACCCAAAGATCACACAACAGACTGCTATTTCTGCCTGGTAAATACAAAGGGGATCACTTCAAAAACAAAGAGCCTTATGAAATACCCTAATCTACCGTCTGCAATGAGACCAGTTCCCCACAGTGCTCAACTTCCAGTACCAAATCCTCCTGAACATGTAAGTTTAAGTGATGAGGAATCAAACGTAGCTGTAGCATATCACGAGGAAAAAGATGAAGACATTTCTGATCCAACATTCCAGGCTACCTGTTCCTCCAATGAACCACATTTACTGTCACAAGGAGATCTAAATGACCTAGTTCGTGATTTGAAATTATCTAAGAAGCAGGCTGAACTTTTAGGTTCAAGATTAAAGGGTTGGAATCTACTGCAACGTGACACTAAAGTTTGTTTTTTTCCGCAGCCGCCATGATGAATTCAAAGAATGGTTCTCTCATAAAGATGGACTTGTGTTTTGTAAAGACGTTAATTCAGTCATGGGGGCTCTTGGTCATGAACATAACGTGGATGAGTGGCGATTGTTCATTGACTCCTCAAAAGTCAGCTTGAAAGCAGTCCTTCTTCACAACGGAAATAAATTTCCTTCTGTACCTATTGCACATGCTGCAAACATGAAAGAGTCATACGACAACATGAAGTTGCTTTTAGAAAAGTTTCAGTATCAGAAATATAAGTGGAATATCTGTGGAGATCTGAAGGTCATTGCACTTTTGCTAGGGTTGCAGCTAGGTTACACCAAGTACTGTTGTTTTTTATGTGAGTGGGACAGTAGGGACAAGCAAAACCACTACGTTAAGAAGGATTGGCCAAAACGCACCTCACTTGTTCCAGGCAAGAAAAATGTTGTGAATAGTTCACTTGTTGACCCTGAGAAAGTGTACCTTCCTCCTTTGCATATCAAGCTTGGACTTATGAAAAACTTTGTTAAAGCGATGGATAAAGCGCAAACAGGATTCACATACTTGAGAAATAAGTTTCCCCGGATCAGTGATGCCAAGATTAAAGAAGGCATTTTTGTAGGCCCTCAGATCAGAGAATTGTTAAGAGATGAGAGATTTGAAGGAGAGTTGAATGAAGTTGAGAAAGCTGCGTGGCAGAGTTTCAAAAGTGTCTGCACAAATCTTTTGGGAAATCACAAGGCCGAAAACTATCCTGAAATAGTAGGAGATCTTCTTAAGTCTTACCAAGCAATGGGGTGCAATATGTCATTAAAGGTTCATTTCTTGGACTCTCACTTGGACTTTTTTCCGGAAAACCTGGGTGCGGTAAGCGAAGAACATGGTGAGCGTTTTCATCAGGATATTTCTGCCATGGAAAACCGTTACCAAGACAAATGGAGCCCCAGTATGCTGGCTGACTATTGCTGGACTCTTAAGAGAGACATGCCTGAGGCAAAGCACAGCAGAAAATCAAAACAAGATACTTTTTAAACTACAGGTATGTCTTTTCGATCATATTTTAATAAGTATGTAACAATATGGGTTTTTAAAAATTAAATTGCATGTCACACAAAAAACCAGACCTGATAGAGAAATTTTACAAACTTATTTGGATTCAGCACAGAAAATACTATAAGAATAAGGTATTTTCATTCTTGGGACACGAAAAAAATTTTTTTTGGTTGCCCAGTGTTATTAGTGGGGATAATTGACCATTTGGATTCGTACAAGCTGCTTGGGGACTCCCAACATAGGTTTAGACGGCATAGGTCGTGTCTCACCAACTTGCTCGAGTTTTTCCACGTCATGTTGATTGAGTATGATAAGAGTAGGGCGATTGATATACTTTATCTCGACTTTCAGAAAGCCTTTGATAAGGTACCTCACCGCCGGCTAATGGCGAAAGTGCGCGCGCTGGGTATCGGTGGGGAAGTAGGTAGGTGGATTGAAAACTGACTGAAGAATAGGCGGCAGAGGGTTGTAATTAAAGGGGTTAGTTCGGGCTGGGCCTCGGTCACTAGTGGGGTTCATCAGGGTTCCATTTTGGGGCCACTGTTGTTTATCATTTACATAAATGATATCAACGGTGGCATCGTCAGTCGGATCGTCAAATTCGCTGATGACACCAAGCTTGGGGCCAATGTTGGGACGCCCGAAGCGATCGAGCAACTGCGTGCGGACCTAGGTAGGATAGGAGTGGTCCGAAAAATGGCAAATGCCGTTTAACTTGGGTAAATGCAAAGTGATGCACATTGGTTATGCCAATCCCAAGTCGGACTACTCACTGTAGGGGAGTAATATCGAGGCAACTGATTTGGAAAAGGACTTGGGTGTGCTAAATAGCAGCGACCTTAAATTTACCAAACAGTGCGTAGAGGTTGAAAAGAAAGCCCAGAAGCTGTTAGGTTATATCAGGAGGCAATTTCAGTTTTGGAACAAGGAGATTGTGCTCTCTGTACAATTCCCTGGTTCGGCCGCACCTGGAGTATGCTGTGCAGTTCTGGTCGCCCACCCTCAGGAAAGATATTGAGAGGCTGGAGCGAGTGCAGGCGAGGGCCACAAAGTTAATCCCTTCCGTTAGGCATATGGGCTACAATCGACGGTTACGCGCCTGAACTTGTTTTCGCTGGAAACTCGGAGGCTGCGCGGTCAACTGATCGAGGTTTTCAAGCTCTTACGGGTTCAACGATGTCGATTTTAGAAGCATGTTTAGTTTAAATGATAACCCAACTCGCAACAATGGTTGGAAGTTGGATTTGAAGCGGTTTAGGACTAGTGTGTGTGGGAATTACTTTACGTATAAGATCTGTGACACGTGGAACAGGTTACCTTCAGAAGTTGTGAACAGTTCCTCTGTGGATCATTTCAAGAAAAGGTTAGACCAAATCTTGCACACTATTTGAGGGTGTAAAAAAATTTACGTGGCACCCGTTGCCATTGGTACCTCCTCGGTATGGGCCGCAAGGCCTTTTTGAGGTACTTCGTTTCCTTGTAACTCTCTCTCTCTCTCTCTCTCTCTCTCTTCTCTCTCTCTCTCTCTCGCAGGGGGTATAAAGGTTATGCACATTTCTTCTGAATGTTAACTTGGATGTTGTAAACAATCCTGTCCCGTGGGTTACTAGGACCCCATCCCATCCCTACTCTGTCCTTTTAGCTTAAGTTAAGGGTGTTCTCCTCTAACTGCAAAAAAAAAAAATTCTTTTAGTATTAAGTCTTTTTCTCTTCTTTTACTATTAGGACCCTACTGCTACCTCATGCGTGGGAAGAGAGGCTTTGGAACCTCTATAAATAACACCATTTAACGCTCGTAGATCGTGAGAGACTGGGATGGAGGGGTCCCAGGCGTAGGGGCGCGATGAATGGAGAGTGGCTAGGGCCCCGTTAAGCCCATTCCTAACGCGTACTGGCCTGACCAGCCCACTGCGACCGTTCTTTGGTGACCAGTTGATGGTGCTTGGCTGTACTGCTCTGAGGTGAGAGAGCTTTACTGCCCAACTGGCTGCCAGGCCAGCGTAAAGTCTCGGGCGTAGCCTCTGGGTCTGGTGGGATATCCCTTGAACACTGGATTCTGAGAGTCTGGCCGCTTGTGAGTGACTAGTAAGACTTAGTAAGGGGCTGCATCTCGCTGTTGCTCCTGAGGAGAAATCCGTGACGCCTGCGTCGCGCGTGTTTGTCAGTTGGTAGCTGCGACACGTTTGGGACTGTCCGGCCCTGGGGAGACCCTTGGTCAGTGCGGCAGCAGCCAGAGGTGTAGTCTTCTGGATGGGATGAACGTCACTTGCAAATAGGCGGATGCGTCTAAGCGCGGGAAGAATTCACCCCTCCTTTTTTATATACTGATCAGAACGTTTTTGATAGTTTTCATTGCTAGAACGCTTTATCTTATTCAGAGTTCGAGGAAAAAAAAAGTTACAATGACTGGACCGCAGAAATTGAAGGCTGAATGTGCGAGGTGTTGAGTAAACCAGTGGGTGACGAACTTCAAAGAAGCTTGCTTCGAGATGATCAACCACTCCAGCATGTGCCGCTTTTGCGAACTCATGCAGTTTTACGAGAAGCTAGAGGAGAGGGTCCGGCGGCTCGAGTCGTCCAGATCGGCTGTTGGAGGTGCGCGATCACTAACGCGGCTGCTCCCTCCACCCCGGAGCTCATTGATAGGATAGCTGCCCTGGAAAGGCGGTCCAGCGATGGACTGGATAGAGCTCTGGACCGCAGAGAGAGGGTAGAGGTGGAGCCGGGGGCCAGGGTAAAAAACCAGTGTGAGGAATCGGTAGCGACCCACGTGGAACGCATGGAACCGCGGCGCAAGGTGGAGTGCAGGGAGGGCACAAAGAAGGGGCCGATAGAGAAGGGTGGGAAGGGGCCGATAAAGAAAAAGGGTAGGAATGGGCCTACTGATGGCCCAAAGAAACCGAAGGATGTAGCTGCCGGTCGGGGTGGGTCGGGTGGTGTAAGTGCGTTTATGGGTGGCGGCGGGTTTCGAAAGGTCTCGGGCAAGAAGGCTGTGAAGCAGAAGCCTGAGACCCCAGTGGCCCCTGTCAGGGACCTCCAACCGCTTTAGTCTCCTGTGCTCGAAGGAGGAAGACTCCGTTTTGAATGGAGACTCGTAGATCAAGGGGCACGAGAAGTACTTTGCTTCTGCAAACCGGGAGAGTAGGAATGTAAGGTGCTTACCTGGGCGGGGAACGGCGCACTTAAGGTAGGAGCTAGAGAAGCTGCGCGTGGCTAGTCGGAGGACTGTGGTCGTTGTCCACGCTGGTGGCAACGACCTGTTCCTCAAAGACGGTAGGGTAGGTTTTACAGAAGGGATCATTACCGAGATCATGTCTCTTGCGGATGATCTAAAACTGAAGACAGACAGGGGAATGTTGATGGGTATTTTACCGCTGATGAATGCCAGTGACCACGCGCTCAGTAAGGTCATTGGCATCAAAGAGAGGGTACAAGACTTGTGCGTGAGGTTTATTGACCCACTTCGACCTATTTTTGGGTAGGTGGGACCTTTACCAGAGGGATGGTGTCCACCTCAATGACAAGGGTAAAGGTGTGCTAGGCGCGCTGCTCGAACGGCACCTATACAGAATGGTGAGGTCGAGTCTGGGGAGAGATGACGGGCCCCACCGGGGAGAGATGATGTTGAGCCGGTGGCGGACGTACCTTCAACTGAAGGGTGCGTCCAGGTACAGGTGGGTGACCCTCCTTCCCCGTTGGAGGGGGCTCAGCCTCCTGCGGAAGGTGCCCCCCTCGTTGGTGAGGGGCTCTTCAACTCCCGACAGCCCTGGCTGTTCGGGAAACGGGTCGTGCTAGGGGGCGGTCAGAATAAGGAAGGCCCCCTCCGTGAAATGCTTTTTAATGCTAGGTCGATTAGGAATAAGTTTTTGCGAGCTACGAGCGCTCTTAGCATCAGAATACCAGGATATCGTTGCTATCACCGAGTCCTGGATTCATACTGATCGTAGGGACTACGTTGGGGAGTTCGAAATTCCCGGGTATAGAATGTTTCGTAAAGACCGCACCCGTGGGGAGGACGGAGGGGTACTAATATACGTGAGGGACACGTTGAGTCTGGTTGACTGCCAGTTCCGATCGAAACGGGAGCTGCTTGGCGTCTATCTGAACGTAAGAGGGACGAACTATAGGTTAATCTTGGTGTACAGACCTCCGCATCTCCTCCTTGAGGAGGATACAGCCCTGTACACCCCCACTATAGACGAAGAAGAAAGGCAAAATCAAGGTCCAGTGTTTTCGAGAAGTCTGGACACTCTGCGTTTGAAAGATTGGAAGTCATAGACAGGGGGAAAGATGCATCGAGGAAGAATGTTAGAGTTGACCGGTTGAGTGGATGAAAGATTGGAAATACCGATTAACCCTTGAGTTAAAGAGTTTGACAGAAAAGGAATGAGAATGTGTAGAAAGTCTGGTACTGCGTGCTCTCCTTAGAGGAGGCGGCATGCAGTTAGAGAGTTCAGAAGAGCATTGTCCGTTATAATAGCGATAATAAAGAGAGAGTGAGGCAACATTGCGGCGAAGAGAGAGGGACTGAAAACAGTCAGTAAGAGGCGGGGATTTGTTGATACGAAAAGCCTTTGATTCCACCCGGTCAAGTACGGCTGTGTAGGTTGAGCCACCCCACACATGAGAAGCGTACTCCATACATGGGCGGACAAGACCCCTATACAGAGAGAGGAACTGAATGGGAGTGAAGAAACTGCGGAGGCGGTACAGCACACCTAACCTCTTAGAAGTTGTTTTCGAGAGTATATGTGATCTTTCCAGGAAAGATTACGAGAAAAGGAAACACCAACAATGTTAAGAGAAGAGGAAGGATTGAGTTGTGTATTGTTGAAGGAAGGGGATAGTCGTGTGGAAAATTGTGACGAGTAGACAGATGGAGGAACTGAGTTTTTGAAGCATTGAAAGCCACAAAGTTTTCTCTGCCTCAGTCAGAGATAGCAGAAAGATCAAAGGTCAGGTGTACATAGCCGTCCGACAATAGAACAGCAACTGCGATTTAAAAGATCATTGATAAATAAAAAAAAGAATGGTGACAGGACAGAACCCTGAGAAGTAACACTGTTAATAACTTGAGGAAAAGAACAGTGGCTGTCTACAACCGCAGTTATACATCGGCCAGGAAGGAAATTAGAGAGGAAGGCACAGATAGAACGATAGAAATCGAAAGAGGGCAGTTTCGAAATTAAAGATTTGTGCCAGACTCCATGAAAAGTTTGTGATATGTCTAGTGCAATAGTAAAAGTTTCACCGAAATCCCGAAAGGAGGATGACCAAGAGTCAGAGAGATATGCAAAATCGCCAGTAGAGCGTCTCTTGCAGAACCCATACTGACGATCTGAAAGATTGTGAGGAGAAATGCAAGAAATCCGAAAGGCAAGAAATCAAACTTTAGAAAGGTAAGAAATCAAAGCAATTGAACGATAGTTGGAGGGTTGAAAACGGTTACCCTTCTTTGGGACAGGCTGTATGAAAGCAAACTTCCAGCAGGAAGGAAAAATATTAGATGAAAGAGTTTGCCTAGGCAGAGTGTCAGCACAGAAGCACAATTCTTGAAAACAACAAGAGGAACACCATCAGGACTGTACGCCTTCCTACAGTTGAGCTCAAATAGGGCAGAAAGAACATCTTTGGAAGAGATTCTAATTTCAGACATAATTAAGTAAGTTAGAGGGAGGAGATGGAGGAACAGTATAGGAATCGTCTAATGTTGAGTTGGAGGCGAAAGTTTGAGCGAAAAGTTCAGCTTTGTCAGAAGACTGCAACAGAGCCGTCGGAATGGAAAAGAAGAGAGAAAGAAGAGGAAGTAAAGTTGTTGGAGATGTTCTTTGCTAAATGCCAGAAAGAGCTAGAAGAATTAGAATTTGATACATTTTCACATTTTTGTCTGATGAGGGAATTTTTGGCGAGTCGAAGAACAGATTTTACAAGATTCCGTGCAGAAATATAAACTGAATGAGAGTCAGGAGTTGGATGGCGACGGTACCTTCTGAAAGCCTCCTCTCTGTTGCGGATAGCATCGGAACAAGTAGAGTTAAACCAAGGGTTTTTTTGCATTAGTAGTAGGAATAGAGTATGGAATGTCGCGTCCATGGCCGAGAGAATCACCTCCGTGATGCGCTCAGTACACTCGGAAAGGCCCCTGCCATGGAAGCAGTAATTATTCCATGGGAAATCAGGCCTCATGGCCTCCCAATCAACGGCGCCAAAGTGTCAAAGGCGCCTCTTTGGAGGATCGAAAGGCCGAAATGGAGCGATATGACAGGAAACAGATGTAAGATTGTGGTCGAAGGAGCCCAACACCGAAAAAAGTTTGACAAAGTAAGAAGGATGAGAGGTAAGAAATAAATCCAGAATGTTGGGCTTATCTCCAAGGCGATCGGGGATACGAGTAGGGTGTTATACAATCTATTCTAGGTCATTTGGGGTAGAAAAGTTGTAAGCTAGTTCACCAGGGATGTCAGTGAAATGGGAGGAAAGCCAAAGAGTGGTGGTGAACATTGAAATGTCCTAAAATGGAGATTTCAGCAAAGGGAGAGTGGGAAAGAATGTATTCCACTTTGGAAGTGAGGTAGTTAAAGAATTTTGGATAGTCAGTAAAATTAGGAGAAAGGTAAACAGCGTAGATGTATTTAGTTTGAGATTGGAATGTAAGCGGTAGCCAGAGGGTATAGAATTCGGAAGATTCAAGTTCGGGAATATGAGAACAAGTTAGGTCATTGCTTACATATATGCAACATCCACCTTTTGGTGTGAAATTGAGTATAGAGAAAGTAAGAGAGCACTGAAAAGGGGTTGCTGTCAGTCGTCCCAGACACCTGAGTTTCAGTGAGGAAAAGAAGATGAGGTTTAGAGGAGAATAGGTAGTGTTCAACAGAATGAAAATTTGAGAAAAGGCCACGAATGTTGCAGAAGTTTATGAAAAGTGAATCAGGCAGAGGCCCAGAACATCTCTAATGGGCGGTAGCAGATCCAGCCACGCTGCCAGGATCTGAGTTCCCGGCATCGGCAGGGGGAGAGCAAGAAGTGGGGACATTTATGGTTCCCTCCTTAGGGGACCCCGAAGCTCTTGAAGTTGTTGCCGTTTTTTTTTTAGAGATTATGTAGTGTGTAAGTGGCATGTATATGTAGTATTTGTTTCTATTCTTTTTGTTTTTCCCTTCTACTCCAGATGGAGAGTTTTTTACTTCCGTGGTTAAACCTTAACCCTAAGGAATTTTTGGGTACAGCCTAGTACTAGGCGTAAGATAGAGGTGTTGTATCGTAATATCTCCCCTACAACTTCTCCAAATGTCACACTTATGGGCAGTTGTTTCAGGAACTCCACTGTGGATTTCTTTACTGCCCCTGTTGCCCCCACTACTATTGGGATGATCTCAGGTTCCACATTCCACATTCTCCTTATTTCGTGTTTGAGTCTCTGGTATTTTAAGACCTTTTCCCTTTCATAGTTCGCCACAGTCCAGTCTGCTGGGACTCCTACTTCCACCAAGAGGCACTTGTTTCCCTCCTTCTCTCTCTCAACTATGTCTGGTCTGCATCCTGATACCCTGATGTCAGTTGGTATCTCGTGATCATATAGGAGCAGCACTTTGTCATTGTCTTCTATTCCTTGTGGAATATGTTCCCAGTGTTTTTCTGTTTCTAGCCTTATTTCATATTTCTTACACAGCTTGAAGTGGATTAGCTTGCAGACTGCATTGTGTCTGTCTGTGTAGTTTCCTCTGTGCAGGAGTATTTCACATCCCGATAGAATGTGACTCACATTCTCTGGGCTCTTTGAGCACAATCTGCACATCTCACTTTCATTTTTGCCCTCAATATTCCTTTTGAACCAGTTTGTCCGTAGTGCCTGGTCTTGCGCTGCCATCACCAGCCGTTCATCTTCTGGTCTCAGTGCCCCTCTTACCAGGAACTCCACGGTTTTATCCCTCTCTATGTATGCTCTATTCAGCACGTCCTCTTTGTATACTTTGCTGAACTTGTGCTCTTCCCAGTTCTTCTCCTTTTCTTCTGATCTTTTCTTGTTACACCTTCTTTTGATGGTGCTTATCTTTTCCATGAGAGGTTTATTTGCAATGTCTTCAAGCTGTTCAGGTCCTACGCCAGCATCCACTAGATAGTAATTTTCCTTTTTTGAGAGTGATGTTGTTTGAGGCTTTTCACATGGTCTCTTACAAATCTGACTAGCCTTCCTTCTCTTTCCTTTATGTATTGTGCTAATCCTATTGTTGTGACTTTGTGCACTTGGGCAATTAGCGCAAGCCCTAATCCAACGACCCTCCTTGGAAGGTATAGCCTTGGTGTGCATTGGTTTTTATTTATGACCTTATGTGCATGGAGCAATTTTCTGGTGATCGTATCCAGTTTGTTGATTTCTTGCTGGGTCCAGTTGATTATGCCAAAACTGTATGACAGTAGAGGTACCGCCAGTAAGTTTATGGATAGGATCTTATTTTTACTGTTTAGGTGAGATTTTAGGATTAGCTTTATCCTTTTTGAATATTCTTTCCGCAGTCTTTCCTTCATGATGTCATTTTCCATCTTTTCAGATTCCTCCATCCCCAGATATTTGGTTCCATGTAAATTCCACGCAGTAAATTTCACCCCCGAAAAATCCACCCAGTAAATTCCACCCATGGTAAATTCCACCCATGGTAAATTCCATCAAAAAATTTAAGAATTTTAACAATTATAACTTGGTTATTTTCTAAGGTCAAATTTTGATAGTCACTGGACAGTGTTTTCCATCACTGGACAGTGTTTTTCTGGTGTGTTTTTAGATGATTCGAATGATTTTGACCATCGTTTCTAAAGCAAATCACTTGTTTTTGAGTGAGCGTGATTTTCGTTAGTTTTAACGAAAATGTCACAACTAAACCTAACCAATCATCAAGGGTGTACAGTTGACCTAACCTATATATTTTACCAGTTTTTTATTTTGCATAAACTTTTTAATAAACTGTAAACTTTTTTGATAACCATTTGCGTGAAATTTACCATGGGTGGAATTTACCATGGGTGGAATTTACTGGGTGGATTTTTCGGGGGTAGAATTTACGTACAACGAGATATTTTTATGTAGCCTCTTGCTCTAGTTCTTTTACCACGATATTGTCCACCGTGATGTTTTCTGATTCACACCTTTTGCCTTTCTTTAGTGTGACAGTGGCACATTTCTCAAGACCAAACTCCATCTGGATGTCATCTGAGAACTTTTTGACCTCCCTGACCTCTTCTTTTAGCTCACTTTTGTTTGGGGCATATAGTTTTAGGTCATCCATGTAAAATAAGTGAGATATTTTCGGGCTGTTCTTTTCCTTTGGTCTCATTACATAGCCTTTGTTTAGTTTATTTATTAGTTGGCTGAGTGGATTTAGCGCCAGTACAAACAAAAGGGGATATTGAATCTCGCTGGTAGATCCCTCTCTTGATTCTCACATTGTTCACCTCTAAAGTTCCCTCTCTGTGATGGAGAGTTAGGTCTGTTTTTCATCGTGTCGTAGCTGTTTCTAAGAAGATCCTGATGGTAGGGTGGATCTTGTATAGTCTCAATACTTCCTTCACCCAGGAGTGGGGTACACTGTCATATGCCTTTTTGTAGTCAATCCATGCCATGCTTAGGTTTCTCTGTTTCTTTCTGCTGTCTCCAATATAGCCCTGTTGATTAACAGCTGGTCTTTTGTCCCATACGTTTTTCTGCTGCATCCTTTTTGTTCTGGGCTTATGATGTTGTTTTCTTCTGCATGGCTATAGATCCTGTCAGCTATGACTCCTGTTAGTATTTTGTAGATTGTTGGTAAGCACGTTATTGGTCTATATGTACTTGGATTCTGGGTTTCATGGGACTTTGGTAGTAATGTTGTTTTTCCTTTTGTCAACCATTCTGGTGCTTCTTCTTCGGCTGTTACTATTTTGTTGAAGCACCTTGTTAGTTTTCCATTTAGTGATGTTAGCTTTTTCAACCAGAAGTTCTTAATCATGTCTGGGCCTGGTGCTTTCCAGTTGCTGCTGCTTTTTATTTTCTCCTCGACTTCTTTCACGGTTATTCTGTCCATGTCCATCTCTGAGATGTTTCTCACCTTTTCGCTGTTATAAAGGCTCCCAATCCATTCTGTACCATCACTATGGTTGACTTCGTTCTCGTATATGTTCTTCCAGAAATGCTCCACTTGTTCTTTTTCAGGTGGTCTTTCTACTTTTATCTGGGCATTCTTTAACTCTCTAAATAGTTTTGTTGGGTTGTCTTCAAACATCTCATTTTGTTTCTTTTCTCTATCCTGGCGTATAATACTATATCTTGCCAATCTTTTTGCCTTTGCCGACAGGTCTAGCTTTTTTCTGGCAAGATATTTGTGTGCTTATGGTTCATTTCCACTTCCACCTCCTCCTCTTCCCACCCTGGGCAGGCATCCTTGTCCACTTCTTTTGTGCTGTCTCCGGGAGGTGTTTTTACTACGGTACCTGGGGTTGTCTCCTTTGTTTTTTCTGTTATTGAGGGTTTTATTTGGCTTTCTGGTGTTTCAGCCAGTTTGTTTTTTTTTGGTTTGTTTCTTCCCTCTACCTACTGTCCCTTCTAGGGTGTCAGCATTTATTACCAGTTGTTCCTGTACAACCCACATTGCCTTTTCTTTTGCTTTCTGTGCTTCATCATATGTTGGTAGTGTGGCTCTTTGTTTCCTCTCATGGTCAGTTCCTCTTTCTGCGATTGTCTTTAGGATATGATGTTTTTGCCTGATCACTTTTTTTCGGTCTACTGTATGGTCTGTGTATCGCTTCTGGAACCTGTATACCATGTAGTCATTCTCATCGTACTCCTTACTGTCAATTGCCCATTTTAGGAGTTCGCTCTTGTTCTCTTTTTCTGGGATCACTGCCCTATACACAGGCTTTCTAACAGGTACAGATTTCTCTCCAGTGATCATGTCCACTCGCTCATGGTGTTCTCATTTCCCTTTTGGACATATTCTTCTACCTCTCTTTTGATCTTTTTCATTTCATCCTTTGTGATCTCTGATTTCCCTAGTCTGATGTTTGCACTGATGCTGTGGAACCGACAGTCTAGGGTTTATTCTAGATTCTCCCTATCTAACAATTCTCTCTTAGTTAGCATTTCTCTGCACCTTTTGCTGGTTCCATTTTTCGGGAACTGCTCACTTGTGGCATAGGTGGTACACCACAGTATTTCTCGTTTTTCCTCCACTGACCATTGTGTCTGGTACCCCTTCTGGGGTTGTAGGTGAAGTTAGTCCGTTTCTTTTTGTTGTTGGGTGAGATGGGGCTTCCTGGGGTAGCCCTGTCATGTCACTTTGTGGAGGTTGCACTTCATTTTGTGTAACCTGTCATACTGAGGGGCAGTAGTGTGGACTTGGGCCTTTTTTCCAGGGCTAGTATTGCTCAGAGGGTTAAGACCGTTCCCATGTTTGCCGATCTCCTGATAACGGTCACATGGTACTCGGCTTTTGACACCTGTGCGACCGGGCGAAGTGGCTCTGGCTGATTCACCATTACCCCTATTCACGCCATTGGCTTTCCTTCTTAGGTTGTAGTTCATTGTGTTTCTTTTTCCGCTGTCCACAGCCTCTTATTATTGTATTCGAAGCTTCCCTGCTGATTTCCCAGCAGGGTGCTCCCCACATCCGCAACCTGGGGCACGCGTCTGGTAGGCTGGAATAGCCCTCAGAATAGAAGAATAGGGAGAGAAGTGTGTGTTTGAGAGCATGCTGGACTGCTCACAGGGTAGATGAGATATGGAAAAAGATCAGCTAAGGAGGACAGTGACAGGAGGAACGGGAGTTCCAGCACTCCATATCTTCTGTATAACGTTCCCTCCGGAGTACTTCCTTGGTCGATTGGTGTCTGCAATCTCCTCCGTAGGGGAAGGCTTGATCGTCTGCTGCATTCATTTGTATTTGAATGTTAAGTATCATTGTTTACTTGCTTCCGTTTTGCCAATTTTTAGGTATTTTGTACATTAAAGCCTATTATTAGTAGTAGTACGGTATTAGTATTATATTTAAGTCTTTGTCCACTTGTAAATAGACACGAATAGACACACACACACACATTATATATATATATATATATATATATATATATATATATATATACACAGTGTATATGATATAGGGAATCTGTGTAGCTAGGGATTTCACGTTATCCCTAATATGTGTTTTTGCTGGTGTAACGGTTACACGTGTTTCGATTGAAGTCCGAATAAAAGCGGTATTACAGTAAAAATCCTACAGTTAATCAGTTTTAAACGGTGCCGATATTGTGAGTTAATTGACAGTGCATAGTGGTATTACTTTCTTTTTAAAAAGTAAAAATCGCGGCATATATCAAAAAAGTAAATAAAAACGAAGCAAATTAATCTATACAGCATTTTTCCGAGTGTTTCTTTGTGAAGAAAATTAGCTGTCTATCGAAATTCCTACAAATACCCCCCATTATCCATCACAGCCACAGTTGCGAGCATCAATCAGTGAGAAGTATGCAGCATGACACGTCCCCCATCCCCCCAGAGTTACGGAGAATACTTTTCCTCACTCAGCTTGAGTCAACCCCCACCCAATACTTCCCATAATACCCTTTTTGAGTCAATTTTGTGCACCATCGGCTACCCTCTACCAGTAACATGGAAATGGTAAATAAATTCCTGCAACTCTGTGGTATCTGGAATGATGCAACAGATGAGACAAAGGCGATGAGGTGCGATCTTTGTCAGCTGCTTTTTTATTTTAGATACCTAGACTGGGAAGATGAAAAAATCTCCCTTGTAACGAACGCGAAGCAACTTAATGAGATAAAAATTTTCTGCGAAAACTGCATAACCGAAATAAAGAGACTACGAGAAGAAAATGAAAGAAGAAAGTGGGAATAAAGAACAGAAGAAAACAGAAGAAACGAAGAAAAGCGAAGTAGAAAAAAATCAAATACCTTCACACAACGAGGCCGAAACCATACAGGGGAGAGAGAGTATAAAGACAACAGATAGTATAAGGGCAACGAAGGACATTAACACAAATAGCACAAATAGGAAAAGACAAGAGGGCAATCAAGAAAACGGAGTGAAACTGTCCCCCAATAAGGAGCAAAAAACAAAGGCCACGAGTAAATATGGGGAAGGAATTATATGCAGATACGTGTATTATATAAAAGATAATTGCAGATTTAAAAGAGGACAATGTATACATGAACATCCACAATATACAATTTCTTCTATAATAATGGTCATTGTATATTTGGAGACAGATGCAAATTCTACTACCCGGACATCTGCAGGACTTTCGCAAAATATGGAACCTGCAAATACGGGAAAAACTGCTACTATCAACATCTCCCGACGGACCCAAAGGACAAAGTTTAAATGACAATAGGAATAATAATAACAATAGGAACACAATAAGCGAACAAAAAAAAATTTCAACATCGCAGACACGATACGGCTGCTAAATGTCATCCAACGCATGCAGTTGACACAGCTGGAAACCCCCGAGCCAACCGCTTCCGGGAAAGAAACTACCAGAGCAGGTAGGCTGAAACGAATCTCTCTCGGAGGACCATAGGGCAACGAAACAAGCGAAACCGAAGGAAAACGAACTTGAAATGCACAAGGGGCAACGAAAAACAAAGAAGATAAATATTGTCCTAGCTAATATTCAAGGAATAAGACCAAACCAATCACTCAACAGTTTCGCAAATGAAAAAATTATGGACGAAACAAGGGTGGACATCACATGCCTCACAGAAACTCATCTTAAGGATTGCCAAAGAAATTGTGAAAACTGCGAACATTTTATTGATAAGAAAGAGATATATATAGAGGGTTTCAACTTACTAAGAGCGGATAGAACAACGAGACGTAAAGGTGGCTGTGCAATATATGTACATGAAGGTCATATGACAGAGACGATAATAAGTAAATCAAACAGCTTTATGGAACTCTTAGCAGTGAAAATACGTGTAGAAAAACTAAACGTGATACCCCAACCGAAAAATTCTCGGAGGCCATTGATGACATCAAAAAGCTAATAAAGGCCATAAACCCTCCAATCCTCCATCCCCCAATATAATAGTCTACGGAGACTTTAACTTCCCATTTATAAAATACAAAAAAGTGGATATAGACTATATATATATATATATATATATATATATATATATATATATATATAATATATATATATAAATAAATAATTATATATATATAAAAATTATATATATATATATATATATATATAAATAATTATATATATATATAATATATATATACACTAGGACAAGGGGGGCACAAGAGAAGACCAGGAGCAAGCAAAAATGTTGATGGCTCTCACAAATGAGTTTATGCTGACACAGGAGATAACAGAAAATACCATAAAAAATAACTGCCTAGATCTGGTATTCATGAATAACACGAACTTGATTGCTGATATAAAAATAACCCCAACCATTATCTCAGACCACAACTTAATGGAGATATCAACAAATATGACGACAACATGAAAAGACAACACACATATTGAGGAAAGAAGCAAATTTGGGGCCTTTAACTTAAGCTCCAAGACTCTAAATTGGGAAGCAATCAGATCGCACATGGCCCAAATAGAATGGAGAACAGTTTTAGAGAATAAGACACCTGAAGAAATGCTAACAACCTTGGAAGAAAAGACGCTGAGAATTTTAGAAAAATGTGCTCCGAAATCACAGCCAAAAGGAAAGAGGAGTTGGCTAGAGAAGCAAAAGAGAAGAATATTCCGCAAAAGAGAGAGAGTGGAGGCGAAGTTAGCCAACTGCAGAGATAATGCCAGGAATGTAATACATGAAAAACTGGAGGGTATCGATAGGGAAATACAAGCCCTGATTAAGGACCATACAGAGAAGGAAGAGGAAAAGGCGGTAGAAGCAGTAAAGAAAATCCAAAATACTTCTAAGCTATGCGAAAAGGAAAACAAAAACGCGCGCCGCTATTGGGCCCTTAAGGAAGAGAAATAATGAACTAATCGACAATCCAAAAGAAATATCTGAAACAATGAGAGCCCAATATAAATCGGTTTTCAGTACCCCCAAATAGTGACAAAGCGATACCTGACATAAATGCATTCTTTGAAGAGAAATTGCAAGGAGACTGTATAACAGACTTTGATTTTACCACAGAAGATGTAGCGAGAGCTATAGGATAAATGAAACCACATTCAGCTGCAGGTCCGGACAATTGGAACGCATTATTGATTAAAAACTGTAAAAATGAAATAGCTACACCTTTATACTGGATATGGAGAAGATCCCTAGAGACTGGGGAAATACCGAGCATCTTGAAAAGAGCAAACATTGTCCCTATATACAAAAGGAGGGAACAAATCTCAAGCAAAGAACTATAGACCAGTGTCATTGACGTCCCACCTCACCAAAGTATTTGAAAAAATAGTTAGAGAGAAAATTTATGATTTCTTGGAGACACTGGAAAGATTCAACGAAAATCGACACGGATTCCGATCAGGTAGATTATGCCTATCACAACTAATAAAACACTACAACAATATCCTAGATGCCCTGGAAGGCAATGACAACTACGATATGATATACACAGATTTTGCTAAAGCTTTCGACAAATGTGATCATGGTATAATAGCACATAAAATGAAATATATGGGAATAACAGGCAAAGTAGGAAAATGGATCTACAACTTCCTCAGAGAACGTCTACAGGTCGTCAGAATTCAAGGTATATCATCATCAGAATCGGAAGTACGCAGCTCAGTACCACAAGGGACAGTACTGGCCCCATTCCTGTTCATTATCATGCTAACAGACATAGACAGCGGAGTAAACAGCAACAGTATAGTAATATCCTTTGCAGACGATACAAAGATCAGAAAAATCAGCGATGTAAATGAAGTGGAGGCCTTGCAGAGGGACACGAACAAAATATACAAATGGTCAGAAGACAACAACATGACATTTAACACCGAGAAAGTTCAGCTCTTGAGATATAGTAGAAAAGAGGAACTTAAACAGACTGCATATTATGCTTTATATAGACAGGAAATTCAGAGAAGCACGAAAGGAACCGATCTGGGGGTAATAATGATCGATGATGCGAAATTCGAAACACAAAATCAGATAGCGATAAATAAAGCAAAAAGAGTGGCGGGACAGGTACTAAGAATGTTCAAAAGAAGGGACAGGGCAGTAATGATTCCCCTGCTAAAAAGGCTGATTATACCTAAACTTGAATACTGCTCAGTTTTGACGTCCCCATATAAAAAGGAAGAAACTAATAAAATAGAAGAAACTCAGACACATTTCACATAACAAAGATTGATGGCTGCAAAGAGCACAACTACTGGGAAAGACTACGTAAACTAAATCTGTACTCCCTGGGAAGAAGAAGAGAGAGGTACACCATAATCTACTTATGGAAAATGATCGAAGAACTGGTCCCAAACCTAAAACTAAACCCAATTACCATTCAAACAATACTGGAAAATAGGAAAGGCAGAATGTGTAGTGTTCCCAAATTAAAGGCCCGACAAGGGACCTCCTCAACACTGAAGGAAAATAGCTTGGTTGTCAGTGGGACGAAGACTTTTTAACCTGCTTGCAAAGGACCTCAGAAACGTTACAGGGGTCAAAGTTGAAGTCTTCAAGAGAATACTAGATGCCTGGCTCAGGACGGTCCCGGATGAGCCGGGTGTACCTGGCTATGTACGGTGGAGAGCGCAAGAAAGCAACTCGCTCCTCCACCAAGCCAGACCAAGAGGCGGTTCCACCAGCTTGACCTTCGTGTGAAGAGAGACCAACGCACGGAACAGCAACGAGGTTACCGAGGAAAGAAGAATGATACGTGAATGTAAAAATAAACCAACTGGTTAGGTTAATTAAACACACGGTTAGGCCAACTGAATGCCCGGTTAGGTCAATTGTATGCCCTTGACGATTGGTTAGATTAAGTGGTGATATTTTATATAAAACTAATGAAAATATCACGACTTAACCAATCGTCAAGGGCGTACAGTTAGCCTAACCGGACATTTATTTGCCCTAGCCGGGCATTTGGCTGACCTAACCGGGTATTCATTTCACCTAACCGGGTATTCATTTCACCTAACCGGGTATTCATTTCACCTAACCGGGTATTCAATTAACCTAACCAGTTGGTTTATTTTTACATTCACGTCTCATTCTTCTTTGTCAAGAATAAAACATTTCTTCAACATCACACACACACACACACACACACAAGATGATATGCAGTTAGGAATTCGTGTAACAAGATACCTTAAAAATCAGTGATTTCACATAATGCCTAAAATATTTAGGGATTTCATGAAATCGCTGACGATCGCAGCGATTACATGAAGTCCCTGAACATTTTTTAGGGATAACGTGAAATCCCTAGCTACACAGATTCCCTGTAACGTATATATGCAGTACAGACTTGCACACATGTGTACACAAATGCCTACAGTTTACATATACTGTGTAGTATAGACATGCACAAATACGAGTGAACTGTAGATGTGCATTAATGTTCTCTTCAAAACTCATTGCAATTAAGATAAAACACGCATAAATTGAGCCTTTGAATTCAAATAGCCTGAAATTTTAATGCCCCTGAGTTAGAAATCTTTTTTCCCTCTTTACCTAAAAACTGATTAATGTACCCGTCAAAAATCCAACAGCGCACAACGAAAGGTGCAAAATTATTAACGAGAAATACATTCTACGTATATATTATTAGCGCACGTCGTTAATGCGCTGAATATTCACTTAAAAATATAGTTTTTAACCAGTTTTCTTTTAACATTAAACGATATTTATAGAGTCTCGTATCCATTCATAAACACAAGCAATTTGCTTTACGACGACGATCTCTAATAATTCAGTAGGGAGAAAATTTTCATTTTAACATAAACGCCGTGACAAGTTGCTTATTAAAAGATAGAGAGAGAAGTGTTTAAAGAAGTGTTTAAAGAGGTGGCTTAAAGTGTCTGAAGAAGTGGTTAAAGAAATGGCTTAAAGAAGTGCCTTAAAGAAGTGTTTAAGAAAGGAGTAGAAAGGAGGGAAAAATGTTTGTCTCATACGAAAGTGTATGTATGTTGTTAGTCTTCAGAGGAAAGAAATTTGAACCGTTTAGGGAAGGATAAGAATTCTTTTTCGCACGCACGATACCATAATAGAATTTTAATCACGCGAGGACTTTTAACAAAGATGAGTAGTTTGGGCGCAAAATGGGAGTGTGCAATTGCAATGTTGCAAATGGAAGGGGATGTTGCAAGGTGGTATGCAACAATAGGGGATTGTGGAAAATAGGGAGGGGTCTTGCAACAAGGGGGAGGGGTTATTTCCCAAGTTGCAATGAATGGGGGAACTTTGGGGGGAGAAGGGAGGATGACCTCCCCCAAAGGGGGTAACCTTAACCTAAGAGAGAGAGAGAGAGAGAAAGGAGGCGGAGGAGGGTCTTTGGGGGAGAAGGTGGGATGTCCTCATCCCCCCCCAAAGGGAAACCCTAACCTGCTGGATTATTGACACCAAGACTAAAAAGAATATGAAAAAAGACCTCTACCACTTCAGTTGTAGGGTTCCACTCTACAACACATAGGATGGAAAAGAAAAAAGAACCTGTTAGTAAAAGAGTAATACTATAGCTACTACAAAAGGACTATCAAACGATAAACACCTAGATCAGGTTAGATAAATTGGCTTTCTTTAAGAAAGTCAAAAGTAAGGATGATGGAAATTCATTCCCCAAAACACTTTCATAAGAAAAACAAATTCCTTTGCCATTACAATAGTTAATTAAATCAGTTCTAAGAAGATTACAAGTAGGGCAATGAATGATCGCATGTTCTGGGGTGAGTTGAACATTACAAGTACCACACCTTTTAAATAAAGTTGCATCAAAAAATGTCCATATGACAGTTTAGAGCAATTCAACCTAAGCCTGGTCAATATGACATCACTCCTGCGATTCTTTTCTGGCATCCTTTTCCAAATGACAGGTTCCATCTGAGGAAGGAGTCCATTGCATCGGGACCATTCCTGTTGGCACTCAGAGAGAATGAAATGTGAAATGGGCTTCATAAATTCATCAACAGAGTAAGGGATGGTCTGGACTTCACCAAGACTACAAGCCATGCGTGCTGCTTCATCAACCGTATGTATCATTCCCCCGGATACCAACATGACCAGGAGTCCATAAAGAGATAACATCAAGATTATACTGATTGAGTAATTCAATAATCTGAATGACTATATGATGCCCAGAAGAGGACTGCATAGCTTTCAGGGAAGAAAGGGAGTCAGAACAAACAACAAACTTAGTAAGGTCTGAGTTGTGACAAATATATATTAAAGCCTGTAGTATAGCATACAATTCTGCAGTAAATATAGAACAGTGCTCTGGAAGGCAAAAACCCTTAATCACCCCATCCCAAAGAAATGCACATCCAGTGCCACTTTCTGATTTAGATCCATCAGTATATACAGGTAAGTATCCTCTTTCTTTGTAAGTTTCTACCCTTTCTAGACAACTTCTTTGGAGCACACTTGCAAAAGCCAATTTTTTGTTAGTGGTATGAATAGAAAAGTCAAAATTCACTGTTACAGGGTGATAAATTAAATAGGAACGTTGCTGAGATGCTATCAAATCAAAAGTTAAATCCACTTGGTGAATAAAATCCTTGATCCAGCCACTAAAAGGTATTGGGTATGGACGTAGTCTGTAAAATTGAAAATTATAAAATCTATTAATACAAGTTTTAGTTGGGTGTGAATCAAACCGTAACATTTTAGTAGCATACCTAGCACCTAACAGTTTTCTTCTATAATGCAAGGGCATAATGTTTGCTTCAGCTTCTAAATAATCAATTCTTGTACATTTGAGAGCTCCCAAAGCCAGTCTAATACATTTATACTGCATTCTATCTAGCTTCAGTAAATTTGTTTTAGAACAGGTATGGTACAAAAAACACCCATAGTCTAATTTACTACGTACCAAGGACTTATATAACATCAACAAAGTTGATCTTCTTAAACCCCAAACTGAATTAGAAAAATTTTTTAATATAGAAATAGCTTTCACACAAGCTTCCTCCAGGTATTGAATATACTTAGACCAAGTCAAACCCTGATCCAAAACTATTCCCAGATATCTATAACTTGAAACATACTGAACTGGATTTCCTGATAAATATAATGTTAAATCATCATTCCTCCATGGTCTTTTAGAGAAAATCATACATTTTGATTTGGAAGATGAAAATTTTAAGCCCCATTCCTCTAACCATTCACTAATATGATTAAGGACACCTTGCATTACATATGTCAGAAAATTCAAATCATCCCCAACCACCCACAAGGCACAGTCATCAGCATACATGGAATACCTGACACTGTCATTGATTCCTTCAAATAAATCATTAATCATCAAGGAAAATAGTGTTGGACTAGGATACTTCCCTGTGGGAGGCCAATTTCAACATTAACGCTATTGGAAATGTGATTTCCAACTAAAACTCTAATACGGCGGTTAGAAATAAAATTTTGGATAAATCTTGGAAGATGGCCTTTCAACCCAGATTTATAGTTTTTGAAGTAAACCATGATGCCAGACAGTATCATAAGCCTTTTCAATATCAAGGAACACAGTCAAGACATATTCATTTCTCAAAAAAGACTCCCTTATATCATTTTCTAACCGAACAAGGCTATCTATTGTTGAAAATCTATGCCTGAACCCACTCTGAAACTGAGACAAAACATTCTTTTCTTCTAAAAATTTCATAAGTCTAAATGATACCATTTTCTCCATAACTTTACACAGACAACTTGTTAACGCTATAGGCCTAAAAGATGTAGGGTCAGTAGAAGGTCTACCTGGCTTATACAGAGGGATTAAAATACTCTCTCTCCAGCAATCTGGGAAAACATCTCGTAACCATAAAAAATTATAAAACCTTAGTAAAATTTCTTTATTTTGTGGGGTCATATTAGATAGAAAAGGATATACAATATTATCTCTACCAGAAGCTGTTAGTTTAATATCCTTAAGAATTCTTTCCAGTTCATATATGGTAAATGGAGAGTTGTAAGTAGTATCACTATGTTCAAAATGAATAGGGACAAACTCAGATTCCACCATATGATAGACAAAAGGTTCAATATAAAAGGAGAGGCTACTGGTGTTTGCAAAACTGCTGCCTAAAATCTGGGCAGTATCAACTGGATCAGCATACAAAACACCTTCAGACTTTAAAACCAAAGAACCCCTAGATCCCCTATTGGCACTAAAACGCTGTATTTTATTCCAAACCTCACTCACTGTGGAATGTGACTATATAGACTGTACAAAATCTCTCCTTGAGTTCCTCTTAGATAGTCTAACAACCCTACGAGCCAATGCTTTTGCTTTTTGATAGATGACCAATGTTTCTTGTATGGGATTACCAACAAAAAGCCTAAATGCTCTCTTTTTAACTCTAAGAGCTTCAGCACAGGTATCATTCCACCAGTATTTACTATATTTAAAGTTCACTGTTGACGAAGAGCGGGGAATATATTTAGATGCACAAGCAATGAGTGAGTTTGTTATATTACAACAATTTTCATCAGCACTTCTACAAAAATCAACTGGAGGAAGAGAGAGAGATTGGCTTCAAAGGTTAATAACGAACTATCTATCTTCCATTCTGGCCTCTTAAAAACCAACAACTCCTCAAAAGTGTCAAGAATAATAGGGAAATGATCACTGTCATATAAGTCTGGTAACACAGTCCAAGATAGTTGCTGAAATAAACCAGAAGAGGCAACTGTTAAGTCAATGCTTGAAAAGTGTCCTATAAATTCAGCACAATAAGTTGGGACTGGAGAGTTCAAAACAAATAAATCTAGATCAGTAAACAATTCTGCCAGTAAGTTACCCTTAATACAACTATTATGTGAACCCCAGGAGACATGATGGCTATTGAAATCTCCCATCAGTAGGATCGGTTGTGGCACTTTCAAGAGGACACTCTCAAATTCCTTTCTTGTAAGATTCAGATGTGGAGGTAGATAAATGGAACAGACAGTAAAAGACACTGACCTAAGGTGAATTCTGGCTGCCACAATTTCAAAATCTGAACAAATTGCAACAGGAGAAAAAGCCTAGTCCTATCTTTACGAACACAAGTATATCCCTTCAATCCAATAGTAGCATCCTGACAAAGATAAGTTTCTTGCAAAGCAAGGATAGTAGGTTTATAATCACTTATCAAGGTCTGAAGGAATGGATATCTTTTATGAAAGCCCCTCAAATTCCACTGACATAACTTAACAGACATGATGAATAAAAGTGGTAAAAAGAAATTAATCTCCAAAGAGAATCCTAAAACCATCCCTACTATCAATGTGACTCTTTGGTATTCCTTGTTTCCCAAGCATGAGGGCCAATTTGGTAACAATTGCCTTAGGTTGAAGATTCAATTCGGAAAGTTTCTTATATTCATTAATTATATCCCAAATAGAAAAGTTTGGGATGTCATTGGATGAGCTGAGTAAACTCTTTATAGGAGAAATAGTAGTGTTAGAAGGAGTAGTACTTGTTGTAGCCATGGAAGAAGCATTACTGGCTGTATGTAATTCACACTGAGTTCCAACTGACACATATGTAAGAGATTTAGACAAATTCTGGGTACCTACTTGAGCATAAGATGCAGAGGAGATCTGAGGAGATAAATGAGAAAAGTACTTACGTCTAGCTTCAGGAAAAGACAAATTATCATCAAATTTGATATGAATAATCTCACTCTCTCTGATCCAATGGGGACACTGTCGAGAATTAACAAAATGAGAAGCTTTACAATTAATACAAGAAACATCTTTATCAGGTAATACACAGGTCTCTTTATCATGATCTTGTCCACATTTAAGACATCTGTTACTATTTGTGCAGTCTTGTCCCATGTCCATACCTCCAACACTTAAAACAAAGTAAAGGATTAGGATAATATCGCTTGACATCATACGCTAAATATCCACAGAATAGTTTACTAGGAAGAGTAGTCCCACCAAAAGTACATACTAAAAGAGAAGTAGGAATCTTCTCTCGACCTTTATTTAATCGTTTTATACCAAGACAGAATTGGTAGAAGACTTAATTCAGTCAAAATTTCCTCAGTTGATAAATGAAGGAGTTCTGGGGCAAAAATAATACCCTGAATTTTATTCAAATTATAAGCAATCTTAGCCTCAACTTCATAAAGACCATTTATAATTGATTTAGTATCCAAGAGAGCCTGAGACTGTCTCGAGTTGATGGTATTCACGAGTAATGAGCCAGACCTACAATAGGCGACAGATTTCACTGGTCCACCACAAATAAGCTCTATAGACTTCTTAACACCAAAAGGACTAAGTTTGGTTAAGGGAACTGACAAATCTTTGCTATTCAAAAAAATATAAGACACATGCTCAATAGGAAAATTAGGTCAGGACTATTGGTAGCAGGTCTAGCAGATGTAGGACAATTCAAGGGTTGAGTAAGACTAGATGGTTCCTGAGTATCTAATCTTTGAGCAACTTCATTGGAACTTTTCTTGCAAAAAGAAGTGATAGCATGGTCAGTTTGCTTAATGACCGTACTCAAATCCATCAAGTCATCACTGCGAGCCGACTCAAGGGTCTTAGAATCATCAACCCGTAACCTTTTAGTACTTTTAGAAGTTACTCCTTTACTCATGATTGGATGTAGGGAGTAATATAACCTATACCCCAGGGTTAGGGTATAGGGCACACTAAGGACAGGCCTAGCCCAATAAGATGAGCTAGGCCACAGTCGTTACCAAAAACACCCGACAAGGCCTATGCCTTGCCAAGATCTTTTAACAAACAAGTACAAAAACACTGGAGTGATCCTATACCAGTCAAAAAATAATTCCAAAACGCAGGATCAATCTCAACTGCAGTCCTAGAAAGATTTCTTAACACCACACCCCTAGTTTCAGTTAGAAAGAATTTGAACTTTGTATTAACAAGCAATTTGAGGCACGTCCGATTACCACAAAGGTTCACCGAAAACTCAGACGCATAATGAGAGTTGTTATCCGAGCGCCTATCGTCTTATAAGGTCCTAATCCGCCAGTTGGCTTAGAAGGCTTAATCTGGCTTAGAAGGCGTAAATGGTTTGTTCAGGTGTACATTATTAGGGTTGAGTTGCCAGATTGCAATATTTATTTAATTAAAGCAGATATTCTTGACAGTTAGTTGAGAAGTCTTAAGCAGCCAGTCGGTTTAGAAGACGTAACCAGCCATTTGGTACACACACACATATATATATATAATTAAATAATATCGTTTATATATACAACCAAAAGAATTAAATGAAATATATAGAAAATATATAGAAAATAAATATCCAATCGTTCATTCTATACAAACGATGGAATATATATATATATATAATAAAAAAATAAAAAATAATAATAATAGAAGAAATACACAGTTTTAAACGGTGGATTATTTATGATAAAAAAAATTAAAATTAAAAAATATTATAAGAAATACAAAACGATGGAGTATAACCATCAATATAATAGTACAGGAGAAATCTATATATACACAATTATATTAAATAATTAAATATATTGAAACTAACTATACATCAAAATACATACACTTTGTTCTACTGCGCTTAACTAAAACACTAAACTTGCACGTAATCGAGTCTCCAGTCACATCATTATTGCTTTGCACTACACAGTAAATACTATTTAACATTGTTTCACCGCTCAAGTTATTGGGATACCTATACTCGATGTAAATGGGCTTTATATCGTTCAATACTATTTTTGTTCCCACTTTACATTCGGTTGGCAAGTTTAAACACGGCCAGAATACAATCAAAAGCACGTACAAAGAGGTCATCGTTAGCCACAACATCATTATTAAATAAGTTTATAAGCACTCTTTTCAAATCGAGGGTTTATTCTTACCAATCCGAGCTTTTCAATCGTGAACTCATCTTCACAATTCATAGCGGCAGTTGAAATAATCTAAGTCGTAACGACAGTTGCTCATTATATAAAGAAATAGTTCTTCAGGGTGAACAGTGTAGGTGAGCTCAGCTCTGTACCGCTCAAGTGGTTTGTACCAAAGTTCAGGATATTTCAAAGTCTAAACCTTTTAAATAAGCATCCAGCTTTCGACTTGTTCAGTCCTACACTCGGTAAACCCGTCGAGCAGAGCGGTGTATACGTATTCAAGAACCGTATCAAAATAAATCATATCCGTAACATGCGCGTCTAATATAGGCTTCAGCTTGCGGAAACCGACGATTTCAAACATTCTGTCGAGGATGAAACGGTTTCGCGTGGGGACAAGAACGTTATTATCAGAAGCATTCTTCCACATCAGACGTATATCGATGCATGGCTGATCGTTATTTATACACAACGTACAGACAATGGCATATGAGGGGGTATCACTAATCTGTTCTCTTCTTGTACCTACACCTGCAGGTATTTTATAACGATCGTCACTCCACTTCTCAACTACCACGAAGACTCTATTCATCTCCTCAACACTTAAAAAAACATTACGTTTACCAGAGTTTGTTTGTCTACAAGTGGTTTTCAATACATAGTTAATGGCACCGGTTTTACGCCTGAACGCACGCAATGACTTCGTCACGGACACATAGTACACAGCATTGAGAATGCTTCTCAAAGGAAGTTCCATCGTATTCGATGAGTGCACATCCAGTCGGTTCAAGCTCTGAGATGACTATGAGCCACAGGTGGGCGGATCGGCTCGACGGGAGGAGTGAGTCTCACCATAAGCTGTTGAGTCGTGTACGGCGTTGTTCCAACGTGAAAGAGAATACTTGTATCCCATTATACTGGGTAGGTGTTTTGAGAAATTTTCCGATACATGAAGCAATACCGGTTTTAATGTTTTATCACTCCCACTCCCCAGAATGTGCACCAGACATTTTCGTTCAGGGGAGGGGGATTTTCATGAACTAAACACACTTTATTCACACTCCGGCGCACTATTTGAGAGAAACATATTACCATATTTTTCCTTTTAGCCTAGCAGACGATACTCGTCTCTAAATTCTGTTAAGAACTCACGCAGGCCTTTAGCCACAACCTCACTACAAACCTCGTCATGATATATATTAATGTAGTGGAAAAATACCTAAGATTCTCCATTATGACAAGATTTACATTCTCATGATGCAACATGACATAATATTGCTTGTCACACCACTCATCAACAAGACTCACTAACCATAATCGTTGCTTCTCTTCTGCACGTGTTGTTTCTTCCACTTCACTGTATATGTAACCTTTTATAAAGTTTAGCCCTACAACATACTTCAATACATCGCTTGTACCACAAAATCCCGCAATGCTCTCGCCAGAATACCCGTAGAGTACGGTTCAATGTAACTTTAAAAGTATCAAAGGAGGGTGGATTAGGGAGCCATTCAGCATCCACCATATCTTCACACTTTGCCGAATACCACTTCGTAAACGTCGAACACGCAATATTAAATTAGGCATTACTATTTTTTCTCTACGTGGGAAAATACACGTCTGAGACCCAGGACTTGCAGCAGTCAACTGAGCAAGCAGGGAAGAGATATGCCCAGGTAGTAGCAGGAGTCTTGTGACCATTGATCGATCATACAGGGGCGGAGCTTAGAACTTTCTCCTGTACACACACACACACACACACACACACACACACACACACACACACACAGAAGAAAGTGAAACGCTAATTGAAACCCGATTTATTTAATAAACGAATCATTCATGGTGTATATATTTACAAATACGTGTAATAAATAAACATCGTTAACAATAGACATAAATAACAATCAAACATTATGGTATTCAAAGGGTGCGGTATCATATTTACCAGGCACTTGGTAACGTTTGCTATAGGTATTACGGCACACCTTCGTACCCCTAAGTTCCTTCACGTCCCCCAGCTTCTGCGCCCGAAAATTGTGGGTCCCTACAGTTAGTTGGGGCGGCTGGACGCCCTCATCTTCCAAACACACTAGATCCTTCAACGATTCAAAGTTAACGACCCACCGATTCGCCTGGTTGAGCGTGATACCCTTAGCCTTCACGATATTCTTCATATCCTCCCTCACCCGTACCCCATAAGTTTTTGGCCCTGTTGAGACAAAAGAGTCAGCGTATGTGATCTCTCCATACTCATCCTTGATCTCATCAGTCAACTCTATGAGAAATTCACCAATAGGAGGCATGTATTCACCCTCCCTCGCTGAGTATCACACTATCTGTATCGGCGTACAGAACCCTCCGTCCAAGAAAATGCAATAGACCCCAAAGTTTGATGCGTGCGTAGGCCGTTGTGAAGCTGGCTACAGGTATGTTTGTAACCCGTGAGGTATCTGTGACCAATTCGGTAATGTTGTACTTTATTATGTAAGTATTACCTACATTCACGATCTCCATGACCTCTTTATCGGGAGCGTTGGCATAATCCCAGACTTCACTATAACTTTGAGCCAAATGAACCCTTTCCCAGTATTCTGTGCAAATTTTTCCCAAAGACTGTTTAGACACAACTTTGCACTAAAGTACTTGCCTGGGTTCTTTACAATTTGGGAACGGTCAAGCTCTATCCATTCACGGTCACGGTAACTTTGAATATAAGTCGATTTTTCATCTTCGGTATCAACTCCTCGCGGAGTATAAAGCTCTGAAGATGTTCAAAGTATATGAACGAAACGCGTCAGCAGAAGCAAAAGTGAAGACAGTATTCTTAGCATACTGCATAGTAATCATTTTCATTAATCAGTAAAGTAACATAAATATCATCAACTGTTGCCGCAAAATAGAAGTCAACATCTTCCTTCCTTGACTAATCAATTTTAAAATTAGAAAGAGCCGTTTTCAGCAGAAAACTGAGATTTGTTTATAAAAAACCTCTGAACAGGTAGCTAGAACAACCTGAAAAAAGTGTTAGCAGCTGACGAGGAAGCTTCTAACAGTGGCTGCATCCTCCAGCGCGGGACACGTCAACGCGAAGAAGAGGCGACGTCAAACCAAAACATCAACGCGCTGGTGGCCAAATTTCCTCAAATCTCCGTGCAGCGGGCTGTCTACGGTTGGCCAGACTGGCAGTCGACGGCCTGTTGCGTGGCACGGTCAGAGTGCCGATCGGCTCCCGGGGCCGGACCTATTCTCAGCGTGCTATTTTTTCAATTACAGGGAGCAATTGCGTGCTCCGCGAACTACTCTTACTCTCTGGCGACATTAAGACTAATCCAGGCCCCACTACAACTTACACATGTCACCATACACAAAGACATAGACACAATAGCACCATGAGACACATACAGAAGTATAATATTAACATATTACAGTACAACGTAGATGGCCTCACAAGCAAAATCATGCAGCTTAGGGAATTCGTACACAAACAAAACATTCACATAGCACTTATACAAGAAACAAAACTAAAACGCGCACACAAAACACCCACCATCCCTGACTTCACGGCGATCCGTCAAGATCGTACTGGGGGTAAAGGAGGTGGACTCATCACTTACATACGTAAAAGCATTAGCTACACTGATGCTACCCAAAACATTACAAACACAATCCAAGCAGATAACACGATAGAAATACAGGCAGTTAACATTAAAACACGCGCAAAACACAACACCACACTAATCAACATTTACATCCCACCAGATAGTTCACCTCAGGTGCCAGCCAATTACAATCCACAGTTACACAATCTGGCCTCTCTCACTAATGTCATCTTAGGAGGAGACTTCTACGCCAAAGACACTAGTTGGTACCTGCACAACCAAAGCAACACCAGAGGCGCCAACATAGCCACACAACTAAACAGCCTCTTCATTCTTAACAATACAGAAGAACATACACACATACCACATCAAGCAGGATACTCAAACTCATCCCCAGACATAACGTTCTGTTCCCCCTCACTAGCAACACATACACAATGGAGAACAGAAAAACAACTGTCATCAAACCACCTGCCCATCATCATTACAACACATTCTACACTCTGCCCCAACAGCCTTAGGCACACTTACAGAAATTACAAGAAAGCTGATTGGGAACAGTTCAAAATACAGACTGAGGAACAATTCACCACATTAAACAGCACACCCATCACAAACATCAATACAACACTCAAGACATTTAATCAGATCATCAATAATGCAAACAAATACATACCGAAGGGCAGCATTAGGAAATACAACCCAAATTACACTAGAGAAATAGCCCACCTTATAAGGCAACGTAACAACCTCAAATATATAACACAAACCCCACACACAGAAGCCATAAAACAGCAGATTCAACAGCTCAACACAGAAATAAACAACAAACTCAAAGAAAACAAACAGAAACATTCAGGGAATTCATAACAACATTAAACCACTCCATAGATACATCCAGGCTATACAAGACTATAAACGGCATTACCCACTCTAACAGCGGCATTCACACCTCACACGCGGCTATCTGTCGCAGCCAAAATAATATCCCAACATACACCCAACAAGCTAACATTCTAGTTAATCACTACGCAAAGATAAGTCACTTAAACAGAGACAACAACCAGAAACATGCAGAAAGACAAACAGCCAGACACAAGAAAACCTACAGACTCGACACAACCATTACACCCTTCAATACAGACCAGACCACCAAGATCATCAAAAACATTAAGAATTCGAAGGCTACTGGACCAGACAACATATCTAACATACACCTTAAACACTTGGGCCCACAAGGAATACTAGCTCTCACAAATATCAGCACATATTCATACCAACACTGTATTATTCCTGACATATGGAAACAAGGTAAAATTATTACACTACTCAAACCAAACAAAAATCCAACAGAACCAGCTTCCTATAGACCCATTACTTTACTATGCACACCTTCCAAAGTAACAGAAAGACTAATCTTACAAATCACCAACCCACACATTTCACTATCGCCTACTCAACATGGATTCAGACCTCACCACTCAACCACGACATTACTCACTAACCTCACGCAGCACATCATGGATGGCATCAACCTCAGACGACCAGCTCAACGTACACTATTAACATATTAACAACAATAGACATTAGTAAAGCATTTGATGCTATCCCACGCTTCCCTCTCATAAACAAAATACTCGACACAAACCTGCACAATAACACCAAAAGGTGGCTAAGCAACTATCTTTCAGGAAGATACTCACATGTCACATTTAATGGCAAGTCATCCAAAAACAAGCTTTTTCCGAACGGGGTCCCTCAAGGCTCTGTTCTCTCACCAACACTCTTCAACTTATACATGCGTGACATTCCAACACCCATAGATAACAAGCTTACATTATCATCATATGCAGATGACATCACTCTAACATCCACCCACAACAACATCGACACCGCTACAAATAACCTACAAACATACATAAACAGTATACAAGACTGGCTCACACACAATAGACTCAAAGTAGCGCCCACAAAATCAACCATCACCTTGCTTACAAGCAACACAAAAGAACACCAGGTAATTCCACAGCTTTCACTAAACAACATCAACATTCCACACACTCACAGGACAAAAATACTTGGGGTCACATACAACACATCATTATCTTTTGCAAACCACATTCAGGATATTAAAAACAAATGTACGTCAAGACTTAGCACGCTTAGGGTACTAACAGGCACAAACTTTGGACACCAGCAGGAAACAACATCACTCATATACAAACAATATATTCGCTCAGTTATGGACTATGCTAGCCCATGTGGGCACCCATTATCTCAAACACACACATAAACACCTTACAGACAATACAAAACAACGCACTTCGTATCATTACAGGATGCACTCAAACAACACCAATAGAACACCTGCACACAGAAACAAAAATATTGAAAGTTAGGGAACATTTAGACATGAGGGGAACACAATTCATGACAACTAACCCACAACAACCTTGCCACTACATGTACAATCACGCACCGACACCTCGCACCATTAAGGTAACACCAGAGAGACATTATAACCAAATACTCCATTCCATACCACTCAACCACGACATTACTCACTAACCTCACGCAGCACATCATGGATGGCATCAACCTCAGACGACCAGCTCAACGTACACTATTAACATATTAACAACAATAGACATTAGTAAAGCATTTGATGCTATCCCACGCTTCCCTCTCATAAACAAAATACTCGACACAAACCTGCACAATAACACCAAAAGGTGGCTAAGCAACTATCTTTCAGGAAGATACTCACATGTCACATTTAATGGCAAGTCATCCAAAAACAAGCTTTTTCCGAACGGGGTCCCTCAAGGCTCTGTTCTCTCACCAACACTCTTCAACTTATACATGCGTGACATTCCAACACCCATAGATAACAAGCTTACATTATCATCATATGCAGATGACATCACTCTAACATCCACCCACAACAACATCGACACCGCTACAAATAACCTACAAACATACATAAACAGTATACAAGACTGGCTCACACACAATAGACTCAAAGTAGCGCCCACAAAATCAACCATCACCTTGCTTACAAGCAACACAAAAGAACACCAGGTAATTCCACAGCTTTCACTAAACAACATCAACATTCCACACACTCACAGGACAAAAATACTTGGGGTCACATACAACACATCATTATCTTTTGCAAACCACATTCAGGATATTAAAAACAAATGTACGTCAAGACTTAGCACGCTTAGGGTACTAACAGGCACAAACTTTGGACACCAGCAGGAAACAACATCACTCATATACAAACAATATATTCGCTCAGTTATGGACTATGCTAGCCCATGCTGGGCACCCATTATCTCAAACACACACATAAACACCTTACAGACAATACAAAACAACGCACTTCGTATCATTACAGGATGCACTCAAACAACACCAATAGAACACCTGCACACAGAAACAAAAATATTGAAAGTTAGGGAACATTTAGACATGAGGGGAACACAATTCATGACAACTAACCCACAACAACCTTGCCACTACATGTACAATCACGCACCGACACCTCGCACCATTAAGGTAACACCAGAGAGACATTATAACCAAATACTCCATTCCATACCACGCCCCACAGACATCACACAGTACAGAAAACCCATACACACACACACACCTAACCCACAAAGCACTGACACGACTCGGTCCGAATGCGGTCCTAGGTGCGAAGCCGCCACCCATTAACAGGTCAGAGATCAGCCTGAGGAGATCTGATCGAGTTAACTTAGCACGATTCCGATGTGGACATCACCCCAACTTACTAACATATAAACACAGACTAGACAACTCCATAGACGACATCTGCCACCTGTGCCACGACACACCACAAACAATTGAACACATTATGACAGACTGTACCGCTCTAGCACAACAACGAACACAACACAACATCACTAGTGCGCTGAACCTCTGGTCCACTCCGAAGAGGGCGATCGGTTACCTGCGTGCCGCCGGCTTGCTTGATCAGGGTGGGCTGATCGGCTAAACAACAACAACAACTCCTCGCGGATACCCTGATGCCTCTACCTTATCCATCAAAAAAGTGTTTATATATGGCGTGAAAAGGTTGGGTAGCTTCTGAAACCTCCACACTTCATATATCTTCAATATTCTGTAGCCATAGCGAACGGCTAGGTCCAGCTCAGGGCTTGTATATACACCTCTAATCTTAAGCTGGTTGGTTGTGTGATTACAATCCCTATTGTTCTCCTCTGCGCACTTCACGCACAGGGGAAACATGAGCTTGTTGTCTATAATGACGGGCAAGATCGGCATCCATAAATCGTGAGGGGTGAGCACATCTACGAAAGAAAGACCGAAATAGTACCCGTTCAAATTTGTTGACAACACCTCGACGGTGGGCAGTTCAGGTCCCACCAGTTTTTCAGGTGCACCGACGGGGTACGGATTGTTCTTCATCACGTAGGGATATAAAGAACAGAATTCGTAGTAATGAAGTTTCACTCCCTCCGTTGACGGAAGGTATAGCTTGAAGGGATTTGTTTGCCCTCCGAACAAGCTATCACCGCATTTGAGAGGATCCAGCACCATTGAACGCTTGATCGTGTTTATTTCTTCACGGTACTGTCTATCTTTTTCCATCTGTGCATCATACTCATGCTCCCACAAAACCTTGTGAGTGAACTGGGCGCCTATAAGCTGATCGCGGGTGCGGGTCCATGCAAGACTGTCGGCAGGAGATCTACCGTGGATATCTCCTACGATTCCACATTCAGGACGTGGGCACCCGTGCCACCAGCAGCCGTTAAAGGAGTACACAGTCTTCTCACTAGTAGCACGGTTTTCGCTTAGATCATCAACCCAGAAAACACCACAATTAACCTCAATGGGTACCTCCCCCGTGTTGCGGGCATGCTTTATGTATACACCTGTCTTCTGCTGTAGGTGAATGAGCAGTAAATAGCCTTGTGCCCATAACTGCGGAGATTGTTTCTGTGAATGACGGCTAAGGTGTCTTTAGGCATGAAATTGTTCTTGAACACCGTAAAACATAATGAGGCAATCGTGGTTGGACTTGCAGCGGATTGCATTTGGAACGGTCTATGTACATCCTTCTAAAGGCCTGGAAACATACTCAAAGCACGCGCACATCATTCACGCAATATCGCTTACATTCATCAGCTATATTGTAAGGATTAGATTCATTAAAACTTGTAGTAGCGGTCAAAATCTTCACGTTCACCTGTACTCATACATTCATAGTTAAAGTAATGTTTGGGTGGAGGTAGTCCTACATAATTTAAAGTTTCGCTAGTAAGGAACGTGTAAGGGAAATATTCTTTTGAAACTTCAGCGGCTACACCCATCACCTTGGGTAGCTTTGCTAATTTACAAGGTGTGAATAATAAAGTGTCTTTAAACTGTACATTACCTCTTATTTACATCTGTATAAGTTTGTTGCCTCTTTTCAAGGGATCACCTGTAAATATCTCGGATAACTCGTGCTCAAGCAATTCCTTATAAAGGAACTGTGTCAAAGTTTGCACCGTTATGGGCAAGAATATACACAGTCATTTTTTTTAACTTTTCCGCTAACTTGACAATATAGGACACAAAGAGTCTCATGGGGCTGTCGTGTGCAATCGTTTTAAAAACGTTTGTCCGTTTACCACAAGTGTGTCACTCATCGCACTCGATCTCCATGCCCTCATCACAGATAGTCTGCCTTACAAGTAGATGTGGGATAACCTCTTTGGTTACAACGAAACATACATGCTTTACTCCAACCGCCTTATATTTCTCATGGCATGTAGAACAGTGAATTTCATCACATTTGTGCTTGAAATTCCCCCAATTATCC
Organism: Bathynomus jamesi; assembly: GCA_023014485.1. NCBI lineage: Eukaryota > Metazoa > Arthropoda > Malacostraca > Isopoda > Cirolanidae > Bathynomus > Bathynomus jamesi. The sequence continues at coordinate 244,196 of JAJOZX010004811.1, forward strand.
ACATATGAAATGTACCACATTCACAGATTCTCATTTTCCTGCACGTGCCAATTAACTTATGGAGGTTAAAACAGTTATTATTGAAAAATGTGCGTCTGCATACATCACAGTCCTTCTCAGCTTCAACCACACAGCTTTCACATTTGGAGCTTTTACACTACGCACATACCATGTGGCAATCCTTGCAATGCTTCACTGTATCATCCGCAAACTCGAGACATCCCTTACACAAATCATGATGCCGTCCATATTTTCGACTTTTATCATAACTCGCGTAAAGGTCCCTTATATTACGGGTGGGGAGATACGTTGTTCCTGACAGCCCTAAAATAAGTAGGGGTCTTGTACGATCTCTCACACAGCTTTTAAAAATATAAACAGTCCTACGACGTTCATCCATTCCAAACACAACTGTACGAGCATTCATTTCCTGTTCTACCCTTCTCAGCACTTCAGGACCCATATTACATTCAAACTGAAGCTTGCAATCTGAAGCTAGTTTACGTGCACGCTGCACAACCGTAGACAACCAAATTTTTTGCGTCCGTGTATTTAGCACAGTAAACATACGAGCCAAGACGACGGCAATAAAACCGCAAACACGATCGGCGTTTATATACCGTCTATAAATAGCCTGAGAATTGAAGTTAAGTGTATAAGGTGTGGCACTATGACCCGGAATACGGAATACACGGTCAATACTGTATTTACCGTGAAGTTGTCCATATTGAAGGCCGTACTACTTTGAGAAGCCTGCATTATACGGCTTAATATATATTCTATATCTACAGCTGCCAAGCGTCTGAATGGTACTACTACCCAAAAATCATCTACAGCCCCGTCATGTGACCCAAACCCGAAGGCCAGCCTCGTCCGTACTTCACGTTCGTCGCGGTTCTGAAGACAAACTCCACAATACGTTCAACTATATGCCATAGTCCGTGTTCAACACCATTGCTATACATGGTTCTAGGATCAATCCTAACTATATACCGATTTCTAGTCAAGGCAGGGGTGAGGATAGCGCGGTGCGCATCAACTCGAATGTTATACCATCCTCTACAGCACTAGAAACTGCTACTGCTGTGGAGGATGTACCCGGAATTGAACAGGAATAAGGGGGTATATTTTAATTTGAGGGAGATACTATTGTCGGGGTTGTGTCGTAGGACGTAGATGGTTGGGGCTCTATTACCGGCGCAATCCTGGCACGCTTTATACCTGACGTGGAGGATTCTTCATCATGCCTCCGCTTTGAATTGTCGCGTGCTACAGGTATCGTTGGTGTGGGCTCATTAGCGGGGTTGGAGTCTGTGACAACAACTACACTGTCGTCGGGGTCATCTGTAATATCGATGATGGTGCGCTGTACATCGTCGTCATTCACAGTTCTGTGGAAGAAGAGGAAAAACAAGAGTGCAGAATATAAAGATCACCACTTAAATTTTTATTATATTTTGTAAATGACCCTCGTAGGAGTGTGACGTGTTAGATGGATTCTGTGGAAAAATTCAGGTTCACGAGCCTATCCACATGTATTATATCTGGCCCTACAGAATCTAGTAAAATGGTGTTTCTGCTTAAAATCATTAAAAAAAGGGAGAAATGTTCTCAAAACTTAAGCATAAAGTTATATGGTACTATTCGAAGTATCAATCAGTGTTCAACGAGTACCAAGATGATATTTTGTTCCACAAAGGTGTATATGATGATAATTCGTTTAAAGGTAATGAGCATACAGTCATTGTAATTGACGATCTCATGTTGGAGATGGATAAAACGCTTGCCGAGACATTTACAGTATTCTCCCACCATCTTAACATAAGCGTGTTCTTCATCAATCAGAATCTACTTTTCGAAAATAGATACATGCGCGATGTGTCATTAAATACACAATATCTAGTCTTATTCGCAAAACGTAGAAATATATCACAAATTGGGGGTATTAGCCAGTCAAATGTTTCCGAATCAGCATAAGGAGTTTTTGGAAGTTTATAAAGAAGCTACAAGTCAGCGTTACGGATATTTGCTTTGTGACATTCATCCGCGAAACATGTTTAGGGTGCTTCTAAGAACGAATATATTTCCAAACGAGCCTGAAACGGTGTATATTCCAGAATGACAAAGAGGCTAAAGAAATACAGTGAATTAATAAAAATCTATCATCGACTGCCCCGAGCAATGCAGCAGATGTTTGCTAAAAATATCGACTCCGACTTTTTGAAATGCATCTGTGAAATTTGTCTTAACGTTATAAATTGCAATATATCAATTAAACCCCCTTAGAAAGCTCGCCTACGCCGTTACAAGATCATAGTACGTACACTCGCTCGTAAAAGTCAAACTGTGGGGAAGAAAAAACGAATTATTGTACAAAGAGGATGGTCGTTCCTCCCCATCTTATTTTCAGTTTTGGATCCTTTACTGACCAGATTAATATAATGAAGAAAGTGGTAGTGATTCCTGCAAAGTTCAAAGAACCAGACACGGTTCTAAAACCCCGTAAAAGCAGGCTTAAAATAATGGAAAGCGAATTGTTAACCCTATTAAACAGTGAAAAAACACCTGATGAGCAAAGAATCTTATATCAAGAAGCTCTGCAGAAATTTCTTCACGAGTACAAAAATTATAAGAAGCCGCCAGAGTTCCCCGTGGTTATGAGGCACAGCACGGACAACGATGTGCATGGTGACGTAGGAACTGTGTCCTATGATAGAACTGACCAGCCAAAGCATAACGGGTCGGCCACACAACATATCGAGCATGTATTTAAAAGCACCCTTCCACATACATTGAGGAATAAAGGTTTAAGTCTTTATAATCTATTGAATGAGGATCCCAACATACAATGGACCGACACAGGTGAAATCACTGTGGAAGGAGCAAAGGTACAGGGATCGAATTTCGAAGACATCGGCCATGATCTGGTGAGAAAGTGGGATTGGCCCTCACCATCAGGATGGAAGCATATTAAAACAAGACTACAACAAATAAATGTATCTTAACAGGTTAAAAGACTTGGAACATACATCGCATGTGCTACAATTGAGAACGCTATCACCCCCAGCGGTAGCAACTCTGAAGAGGAGAAAGAAGAGGCTAAACAACGGTCATCCCTACCCACGTGCCTCTAAAATACGTATATGGCTAACATATTAAGAAGATAGACTGTACAGAAGTGTTTACAATGATGGAGTAGGGAAAAAAGATGTACAGAGGTTTTTGCTGGAGCAGGACGCTTATACACTTCATAAGCCCGTGAGAAAAAGGTTTAAAAGAGCCAAGACAACAGCGGCATCGATTGACTCTATTTGGCAAGCAGATTTAACAAACATGCAAAGATATTCTGTGTATAACGATGGTTACCGCTACATCCTATTCCTAATAGATGTATTCTTTAGATATCTGTGGCTAATTCCTCTGAAAAATAAATCGCCTGAAACAGTTGCTAAAGCCACCAAAACGTGGCTCCTGGTTATTTTTCTACGGATATGGGGAAAGAATTTATAGGCCGAGCTTTTCAGAACATGTTGATAGAGTTTAATATCAGCTACTACACTATCAATTCTACACATCAGGCCTCTTTAGCTGAAAGAGTTCAACGTACCATAAAGGAACGCATGCACCGCTATTTTACACACAAAAACACATACAGATTTATAGACATTCCTGAATCTTTGGCCTCATCGTACAACCGTTTACACCATCGCACGATTGGGAACATCACCACCACACTCTGCGCGTTTCAAAATCAATGATTATGTAAGGCTGTTGCGTTCGGGAAATAAATTCGCGAAGGGATTTGAGCAAGGCTAGACATTTGAGATTTTTAAAGTTAGGGCTATGAGACCTAAAGGCGAGATAATGTATTACGTTGAAGATTTGAATGGGGAAGAAATCGCAGGAGGCTTTTACAGCGAGGAGTTGCAGAAAGTAACATTTGGGAAAAAATGTGTTTAAAATTGAAAAAATCTTAGAAAGCAAACGTTCAGGAAAGAGAAAAATGTACCTGGAGAAATGGCTAGGGTACTCAGACAGCTTCAACACCTATTAAAAACTGATGTAATAATGAAGCTTAAATAGTATGCAACATGGCGTCTAATCATTTCTACGTCACGCTACCGTCCTCCTCGTCCCTGTCTGTACATCCTAACAACACCCTGGCCAACTTTGTAACAGGACTCCATGGCCCCATTGAACTGGGTCGTGATTCGTATGAGGTTGGTATATGCGAAATTCAGCAGCTGGACTCCCTCTTTTTAAATATTAATTATAAAGAACCCGTTTTTACGATTCTTAGATACTGTAATGAGTGTGAAAAAGCCGGGGTAATTCGGGATGAAACCATACGTATCGCCCCGATTGGGGATGCTCGGTATTAGAGTACAGTAGTAACACTAGGTCCGGGCTGCTATGGTGCGGCTGAGGATGTTGTGAGAGACTTAAACGCAAGTTTGAAAAACTCAAAACTTACGGATGATTTAGGATACGAAATCGTTAACAAAGAAAACCCTATACATACTGTGACCCTAAAATCACAGGCTAACATAAATATTAAAGAAAAAGGACTGTTCAAAATTATAACCGAGGGGCTATATCGATCAGCCTTCCAAAGATACCTTTCACGAGGCACAACATGACTTGTCCAGTGTAATGTACAGATGAAATTGGAGGAACTGAGAGATGGATATACACCCCGATTCGTTTGCTATATTTACAGCAAAATAGCGGAGCACCAGTTTGTTGGGGATACTCAGGCACGCCTGCTGCGCATTGCATACATCCCCAACCATAGAGGGAAGAGCATGAATATTACATATGACAGGCCCCATTATGTGAATGTCACGACTAATCTAATAACCAACATCTCAATATATATAGGAACGATTGAGGGAAAAAAATTTCCCATTCGGTGATGGGAGCTTAACAGTGAAGCTGCACTTTCGAAGCACTGAGTTATAATGGACAGAAAACCTTTCACAGTCTATCGAGGTGCGAGATACCTGCGTGGTAGTGGACTCGGATCCATTTTTTTCTACCATACTACTACAGCTGTCCCCTTGCTGAAGAAGGGAGCCAGATACCTCGGGAGGAAAGCGCTACAATCAGGTCTTAACACGGCAGAAGACATATTGGCTGGGGCTAAACTGAAGAAGCTCTAAAAACAACACTTAAAGCGTACACGAGACGAAATCGTCAAAGATGCAAAGATAAAAATGCGTGGTGGTGGGAAGAAGAGGGCTGTCCTGAAGAAGGGATTACCAGCACGTGGCGTTAAACGTAAAAGGATATCGAAGAAGTGTTCTAAGCGTATGAAACCAATGGTTGACCATTTTTTTACTGATATAAGCTAAGGACATTGATCTCATGAATCATAGGCTGTTTACTATTTGTCGAGAGAGGTGGCACTATTTCTGACTCGTCATGGCAAGCTTCCTCCATCCGTGGGGTTCACAATGTTGTAAATCGGAGCTGTCCTTCTTTGACATGCCCCTAACTCAAGTTTCTATTGAGCACAGTGAATTTATTACGATTAACCCGTTAAACACAATTAGTTCCCCGAGTGCTCAAATAGAATTCGTGATACCGAGCTCAGGCCCATACTTTTTTGACCCAAGTTGTGTGCACATGTACGCTAAACTACGTATAGCCCATTCTGATGGAAAGGACTGTGATGACACATATGTTGTATACCCTGAAACAAACTTTCTGCACTTCATATTCAACCAGTGTGATGTATATTTAAATCAGGTCAACATATCGACAGGAACGGGGTACTATCACCTAAGAGCCGATCTGGTAAATGTCCTCAACTTTTCAAAAGAAGCGAAGGATACCTTTTTAAGTGCCGAGGGCTATTATCAAGCTAAAGATGAACGTAGTATAAAGGACAAATTTAAAAATTCTAAAAAAGAAGGTATATGAATGTTTTGGACGTTTGTTTACAGATTTCACATTCCAGGAGAAGTTGTTTGTGAATGGTGTGGATATGAAAATAAAGCTCACCCGCACGAATCCTGAGATATGTTTAAATCTGGGAGCTGATCAAGAAGAGGGAACAAAACCTGTTGTGATTCACATTATGGAGACATACCTACGCGTACGGCGAGTGAAATTAAGTTCACCTAAACAAATAGAAATTGAGGAAAACTTACTACATGTCACAGTAAAATACCCAATTAACGGAGCACAGATCAAAGTACAGTGCCCGCGAAAAGTATCCGATCACTCAAGAAAATACAATATTTTCCCTTGATATTCAGAGACACGTAATTCACTTTCTATTTGTTCTAGCGACATCTGGTAACTTTGAGGTTGCTCGCTGATATGAGAGCTATCCAACGCATTCTCAAATTAGTGTTCTGGTAGCCTTCGTTGCGGGTGGCTGTGTCTCAAATTTGTCAGATTTCACTGTTTGTGTAAATTTCTTGATATTTTTTTTTTTTACAGAAAGTGGTGTAATAAAATTTATATATAATGTGTGCTAAAAAACAACTTAAGAGTGATTGTCGAGGTGCTATTGTTGCTTTGCATGCATGTGGGAAATCACAGAGACAGATAGCTAAGGAATTAAACATATCCCAAAGTACCGTTAATTTATGGGTTTCACGGGCTAAGAACAATGGTGGCCTAACCACGCCAGTCCCTAAAAAACGATCTGGCAGACCGAGAAAAACAAATTCGCGAACAGACAAACTTATGAAACGTTTAGTATTGAAAAACCCAACATAACTGCGAAAGAAATAAAATTTAATATGAATAATTTGTTATCTGGTGTTTCTGAACGAACTATCCAGGAGCGGCTCCAAAAAGAACTCGGATTACCATCTCGCCATGCTGCTAAGAAACCGTTCATTAATGAAAAAATGCGTAAAAAACGTGTCGCATTTTGTAAAAAATACATTCATTGGACTGTTGATGACTGGAAGAAGGTTTTATTTAGCGATGAGTCGACATTTTTGACATTCAGAAGTTGTCCAAAAAAGGTTCGCCGGCCTATTGGCTCAAATAGGATGGACCCTAAATACACCCTAAAGACAATGAAACACCCTCCAAGTGTGATGGTTTGGGGTTGTTTCGGTTACTATGGGCGTGGAAACTTATATTTTCTTCCGAAGAACACAACTATGAATGGTGCACGGTATTTAGCAATGCTACAGGATAAACTTCCAATGGCAATGGCAATCCAAAGGACAAAAACATACATGCATGATGGTGCACCATGTCACAGGGCCAAAATAGTGACAAAATGGATTACTGACAATAAATTTGATATTTTGGATTGGCCTGGTAATAGTCCAGATCTCAATCCGATAGAAAATCTGTGGCTAATAATAAAAAATAAGGTTGAATGCCACGACACTGGCTCAGTCGAAAAATTACAAGAGGCCATCAAAAAGGTATGGTGCAAGGAAATATCAGTGGAAGTTTGTCAAAACTTGATTAAATCCATGCCAAAACGTCTAGAACAAGTCATCCAAACCAAAGGACAGATGACAAAATACTAATATAAGGTTAGTATACATTTAAACATTGTTTTTTATGTAAAAAATACAAATTTCAAGGGTGATCGGATACTTTTCGCGGGCACTGTATACACGGTGCTAGCAAGGTTGGCTTCGAAACAGATAGAAAAGATCGCCCTTGGAGTTCTATCTAAAAGGATATTAATTGGAATGCAGGACCACGCTTCGGTGAATGGAAAATATAAAAAGAGTGCCTTTAAATTCGAGAATTTTGGCATTAAAAATATAACTACTCTTCAATGGCGTTGCGTTGTTGGGGCTATGGATATTGATTATTCATCAGACGTTGTGTTCCCGCTTTCCGCGAGAGCATATAGTAATCTGGCCCATATTGCAGGTGCTTGTGATGAGCTCGGGTTTTGGATAACGCAGAAAGAATTCTTCGAACAATTTAACCTTTATCCGTTTGACATCACACCTGACTTATCTGCTAGGGTAAATACACACTTAAGTCCACAACAGAGTGGAAACATCTCAGTCAGATTGGAATTCGCCAAACCGATAGACGCACCTATTAGTGTACTAATAGGGTGTCAATTTTAGGGAGCAAAGTGAAATTTTCAGATTTTCAAAGATTACTAGTCACCAAATGATGCACTTTTATGTGCTAAATCGAAATATGACTTTAAAATCCAGATTTGACCACGCCAAGCTACTTATATTTGAAGTTGAAGTTTACAAAAAATCAGCAATCTTTGCAAGCATTTTTTTTATTGTATATAACTACATTTTACATACATTACATACAAGTAGCCATTTTGATTGTATTTCAATATTAAAACTTAGAAATATAGATAGGTTTCTTGAACTTTGCCAAGGATGCCATGTCTACCTTGCTCTTGTTCCTGGACATGAGCTCCCTACTGGCCACCTGGCCACTGATGTATGCCTCCCTCCTCTCTTGTGAGTAAACATGTTGTGCTGCTTCAGTTGTCATCCTTACACACCTCTCTACTGACTGTGTGTGTGTGAGGGCCATGCAGGAACTTCCAGAAACTCCTTGATTACAGCAGTGATGAGGGAGCAGGTCAGAGGAGGCTCAGTCACGCCAGAGTTCCAGTCAATAAGCTCCGAGAGTTTGGTGGCATCTGGGTTGATGTCAGGAGTCTTCCTAGGTCTGACACTGCAGTCTCCTACCTGTATGTCCTCATCTCCTTCACCTCTGATTTCTAGTATCCTCTTCACTGCCTCCCTCCTCTCTTCCTCCACCTCACTGCACAGCATGGCCTGGAGCACAGCCTCAGAGTGTGCATACCAGGCTGATCTCTTCACTGTAGGCATCACTATTCCTATCACCTCCTTCTTCTGACTTCTGAGCAGCTCCAGCTGGTACAGTACATGCCTGGGACCCTCCACCCAGCTGTGATTTAACTTGATGTTGAACTAGTTTGGCATGTAGACTCCCACTATGAATTCCACAATTATCCTCAGATTCTTCAGGTTCCTACCCTTCAGCCAATGTTTTGAAATCCACAATCTGCAGAACCTTAGAGCCGTGGTGACCCACCTACTGTGACAGACTGGCCCAATCTCCAGCAGAGCTAGACTCTGAGGTACCCCTCCCGATCTGATGGCAGTGATGATTCTGTAGCGATATGATTGGTCTGTGCTGAGGTCCTTGACTACCTCCTGACTGAGATGGTGTAGAGGAGGACCAACAGTGATCCTCGTGAAGTTTGGGTTGATCTCCAGCTCAGTGGTAGTGTCTAACATCTTCCCTAGGGGCCCAGACTACTTGTTGTTGCTCAATGTCTTGCCATCCAGTGCAGTCACCAGGTGTCTGGGACTCAGCTCCCCAGTGTGCAAGTCACAGACAATCCACACCAACTTCCTGCTAAGTTTGGCCTCCACATAATGCATTACTCCTCCCTCCCAGCCAGTATTCACATTAGTACTGTAACCCCCAATGGCCAAAAGGGTCTGGTCTGCTCCTCTCTCTCTTAGCCAGTTCACCAGATGATCAGCAATGACCTCAGCATGACTTCTCTTCTCTGCAGCTTCCTCTGATACAAAATGCCACAAATATTTCCCACCTGGTTTATTGCACACTGAGTGGTGTTCTTCCTTAACCCTTTAACGCGGAACATTTTTGTAGGGTTAAGTCTAAATGCGTGTATTTGAAACGGTACGTATTCGACCCAGTCGGCGTTAGAGGGTTAATGAGGCCAGGAAACTGCCTGTCACTGCCTTCAGCTTCCATCATCACTTTGGTGTCATCTCTTTTTCAATCAAAGAAGATACAGGTGATGCCATTTTCCCTAATCTCTTCATCAAACTTCTTGACCAGCTCCTTAGTCAGTCTCTCCTGAGCCCTCCTCACCTTGTTATGGTCAATCACCATTGCTGTGTCAAACTCTGTGATAAGTCCAGCATCAATCCAGGCAGCAGTGGCAATCTCTGCAGTCTCTCTCAGCCCAGTGTGATGTCTCAAGCTAGCCAGAGCTATGTTAGTGATATCTTCAGTGTTGTATTTCTTCTTAGCCACAGGCAAGGAAGAAGTTGTCGCAGCCTCTGGTATGAAGTTTTCATCCTCCTCTCTCCTCCCTGCCTCCTCCAGTATATCTCCAGTCTCTTCCAACTCTATCTCCAGCAATGACTCCTGTCTCAACTCCTCCTCTTTCTTGGCTGACTCCTCTGCCTTCTTCCTCCTCCTCCTCTTCTCCTTGGACTTCCTTTTCTGCTCCTGTCTCTGCAGCACTGCTTCCTGTCTCCTGGTCTCAGGGTGATCAGCTAGACCCATCTGGTGTGCCCCCACACTTCCCACCTTTTCCCTCTGACCTTTAATGAAGGCAAGCTCCTGCACTGGTATCTTCTGCTCGCTCCTGCAGCTGCAGTCAATGTGAACCTCACTGTTGCAGACAGGGTTGCACCCAAGCTCACTGCAGCTCCTGATCATACAGTGACAGGTCAGGATGTCCACCAATTTGCCCAGTTTCATCATGAACCTATCTTTGACCTCTAGCTTCACATTGCCAATGAACACCTTCACTGCCTCATCCCACAGTGCCTTCATTTAGCCCTGATCCTGACCTCAGTGTTGATTACAGGTCCTGTGAATAGAGCGTTGGCCTTTCTCCACTGAACCAGTAGCCCTGGAAGAATGCCGTTGTTAATTAGGTCATTAACTGGGTAATTCCTCCTGTCTTCTTCACTCATCTCTCTCCTCAACAAACCATACCTCAGCAGATCTCTGGCTGTGGCCAGCTCAGCAGGGGGAAGTTCCCTCCCAGTCTCCACCAAGTGACTTAGGTGACAACTTGATTTGCTTCGGGTTCTGAT
>JAJOZX010004811.1:260000-348932 GCA_023014485.1 Bathynomus jamesi
GTTTAAATTGAAACAGACGGCCATCTGCTTCGAATGCCGTGTAAGCTTTATCATAAGCATGCAGTGGCACACAGTGATAAGCACTTCGTAAGTCTATAGTGCTAAATACTTTATACAAAGAAATTTTGTTGACTAAATCCTCTATATTTGGAAGCGGGTAGGCGTCTAGGTGCGTAAATTTATTTATGGTTACAGAGTAGTCGACTACTAACCTTTTCTTGCTGTTACTGTTGTTAACAACGTGGACCTGTGCACGCCAGGGAGAGTCGCTAGGTTCTATGATATCTTCCTGGAGCATTCGGTCAATTTCTGAGCGTATAAATTCAGTATCCGACGTTTTGAACTTGCGTGACTTCGTTATTATAGGTTTACAATCGGGGGAAAGGTTGGAGAATACGCCGGGTGGATCAATTTTTAAGGTCGGTAGAGAGCAAATTTCCAAGTCGGGCTCAGAGCCCCCGAAATTCATTTTAACAAAGGAGTGTTTACCCAGGAAAGGTAAGCCAAGGATAACATCAGTACAACATCCGGGAAGTACGAGAAGTCGAACATTGTCATAGGAACGTTTCCTTATTTTTAATTCCACTTCACAGAATTTGTTTATCGGAGTTGTGAGATTAACCGAGGCCATAGATATGGCTCCTTGATAGTCCTGCATTGGCAATTTCAGGTTTTGCGCGATGTATTCAGATATGAAGTTTTCGGAACTCCCAGTATCCCGGAGACCCTTCAAGAGATAATTGTTAACATGTAAGTCAACAATTGAATTCTTCAGAGTAGACGGCACACAAGCGAGGGTTGCTGAGTGAACAGACGCACTGACTGGCTCCTTTGTGGACTTGCAAACCTTTGAAAAATGACCTCGTTTTCTACATTTGTAGCAAGTTGCGTCACGAGCGGGACATTGCGAGCGATCGTGTCGTGAAGAGTTACCACAGAAGAAACATTTCTGGTTATGGCGAGGAGCGGCAGCACATGTTTCGGTTTCCTGAACAGATTCTCTCGATGTCTGCCGGGGTCAACAGGGCAATTCTCACTAACGGCTTCTACCGTAGCTATAAGGCGACTTTCAGGGGTAGCAGAATCATAAGCTTGAGAATCTTTCATTGCAATCTCTAAGGCCCGAGCTTGATCCACTGCCGAGGAAAGAGTCAAGGTTTTGTTTTCTAGCAATCTAGTTCGGATACGAGGCGAAGAAATGCCAGTGATGAATGAGTCGCGAATATACTCATCTCGATAAGTGTCAGCTGTTACATTTTTGAAGTTGCAATCTATGCTAAGTTTCTGTAAAGACCGTACATATTCGTCTATGGACTCCGTGCCTTGTTGTTTGCGAGTAGCGAGCTTGTGACGAGCCACTACTTCATTGGCGGGCTGAATGAATGCATTCTTCAAGGCAGTTAAGGCCCCGTCGTAAGTAGTACACTCAGATATAATCTCAAAGTTTTCGGAAGAAACAGAGTTAGCCAAGAGTCCGAGATAAGTGTTACTACTTCCTTCAAGTGCATCCTTATATCGCGAGAAGACGAAAAGCCAATGTTTGAAAGTACGTGCCGCTTCAGGCGCAGTCGGTAGTACCTCAAGTCTTTCAGGCCGTAGTCCACGTTCCATCGCAACAACAGACGAAGAGTTTTTAGTTGATTAAATTGAAGTGAGTAGGACCCAAAATGAAAACAGCTCAACTTAGGTTTTAATCAACTAAAAATACCGCTAACATCTTTGACACAACTGCAAAAGGAAACATAAGAACTACGTTAATTAAATAAATAATAGTACAAATACAAAGAATTGAGTTATCTTAGCATTAAAGGTACATCCAAGAAATACTTTAGTAAATCAATCAGTATCATTAAGTTAGAGCGCTATACCAAAGAATAATACTTATACGTACCAAAGAACTATTATCAATGATTTTATCAAGATGCTCTTTTATTCATTATTATTTATCAAACTTTTATTATGTTTTTATATTTATCATTTTATTAATTTTCACCTGAAAATTACTTAAACCTGCAAAACATAGAGGATATAGAATACGTTAATTTTGATAAACTACACATTCTCTATAGTATTAAATACATGTATAACTGTATTGGATTATACTTCACAAATAAAACACGGTTCAGAATTTAAGGAAGACCAAAAATTATTACACCTTTCGGCTGCGTTAAAAGGATTAATTGTAAACACCGCGGCAGTGTCTCTATATTCATATAAAGCCGGTAAACTGTAAAGTTATTGTGAATGACTCATGACGGAGGGAATGTGTTTGTTTATTCACTGGTGAAAATAACTGCTGAGAGTTCCAGCTGAATAATAATCACTTTTATAGGCATGATCCCCAAGCACTACCCCAAAAGACTAATAGGCGGTTCGTAAGTTTGCTGATTGGTTGTCAATGTAACTGAGCGGGACTATGTTAAATTTGTGTTCAATCGTGACACCGATATAACGGACCCATGCTTTGGACGTCCTGATTGGTCGCCTTCACGACTAATGGTGTCTTTATCGATTCATTCTCTCCGTAGATTTAATTTCAATGATCACATCTCAAGGTGTGTGAGTGAGTTGTTCACTCGCGTGCTCTGTCACGATGCTTTCCAATATTTTGCATTATTATTTGCAAGCATCCTACTCGACCCTCAACTTTCACCATTTTTGAATAGGGAAATGGACATATAATTTGAGCGGCGCCAAGTCGTTACAGGAATATCTTCATCAGAGCCCCTCAGCTCAGTACCACAGGAAACACGATTAGCGCCGCTACTCTTCATAATTCTGACAGATCATTACTAGAGAGAGCACAGTAACATCCGACGACACAAGGATCATTAGAAAAATAAGAAATCTAGATCTCTACAAGCAGAATGTTTTTGTAGAGATACAACAGGATTTAGTCATTTTTGTACAAAATGAAGTATAATAAAAAGAATAGTTTCAGAGTTCATCCGGGCTCGAGACCCGGTGGCGGCAGTCGGCACGCCGTAAAACGATCATCCTTCCGCACAATTGGTTGGTAGATAAATGAGTACCCTGGGTGGCCTAGTGGTTAAGACGTTGTGTTGTTGTTGTTTCAGATTCCACGTTAAACTGAAGGTCTAAGGCGGAGTGAAAAGTTTGACCGTCAGAATGAACAATTCGGGGGGATGCTACTCGAAGGTTACCAATAAAGTAGAACTCTTTAATACACGAAGGATGGGACAGGGGGGTAATAATGTAGAAAGTTTTAGAAGTCGCTTGGTTTTTATATGACGTTTAACATTGAGAAATTTCAACTGTTCCGGTACGGAAAAAAGGGAGGACCTAAAATTCCATGGAATAGGAAAGAAGATTAGACGCGTGGTACAGAACAATCCTCGATGAGCCGGGTGTACCTGGCTATGTGAGATGGAGAGTACAAGAAGCCAACTCGCTACTTCATGAGGTGAACTCGAAAGGAGGGGCGATAAACTTGCTCTTCGTGAAATGAGGAATCATCGTACGAAACATTTGAAAGGTTGAAAGGTATATATATATATGCTGGAAAGATGGGCCAAGGAAGAATGCCCGCAAAAGTGCCCCCCTTCATAGAAAAAAAAAGAATCCGAAATTAAGGTACAGAAAAATGATGCTTTTTTCTTTTCAAAAAATTGTGCAAATGCCTGTATAATAATAATATTAATAATAACAATAAACCTTTTCATTTTTTCATTTTCATTCATTCATTTCATTTTCATTTCATTTCAATAATAGAGACGCTGTAAAGGATTAACACACGGAGGGGAGACAAGCTTGGCCTTCATGAAATGAGGAATCATCGCACGTAATAATAATAATAATAATAATAATATTAATAGTAATGCCTGTATAATAATAATAATAATGCCTGTATAATAATAATATTAATAATAATAATGCCTGTATAATAATATTAATAATAATAATGCCTGTATAATAATAATAATAATAAACCTTTTAATTTTTTCGTTTTCATTCATTCATTTCATTTTCATTTCATTTCAATAACAGAGACGCTGTAAAGGATTAACACACGGAGGGGTGACAAGCTTGACCTTCGTGAAATGAGGAATCATCGCACGTAATAATAATAATAATAATAATAATAACAATAATAAGCCTTTTCATTTTTTCCTTTACATTCATTCATCTCATTTCATTTCATTTCAATAACAGAGACGATGTAAAGGATTAACACGACTATGAAGAAAGACGATACCATGCAAATTACACGCAAGGAAAAATAAGACACATAAACAACGAAGTTAATAAAATATTAAAAACATTTATATATAGTAACAGGAAAACAGTCGTATGAGAGAGAAAGGAGGAAGATGCGAGTCTTTCGGTTGAAAGTGCGTTATCCACGATCTTTTGCGGTTTTTGAAGTAGCCTCCGGCTATTCACGTGCGTGTAACATCGGTTGAATTTATACCGTTATACATTTTTGTAAGTATGTAGACACTGTTAAAATTTTATTCTATGAGAATGTTTATAATGTTTATTATAAAATTTAATATACTAGCATGAAAGTACGAAATAATTTTAATTGAAATTAAATTGAAAATAAAAATAAATGAATAAAGAACGGCGATTCCTCTCCTTTGCAATTACTTTGATTTCGCGGAATTTTTATAAAAAAATATAGAATAATAATATAAAAGTATATATAGGTTTGTTCTGTACAATTATTTAAATATATATATATATATATATATATACGGTATATAGTGTTATATAGAGAGGATTAACAAAAGTAAATAGACACTTTCGGTTTGGCTTTAGAGTGAATGAAAGCGATTCAGGTCTTTCGAATTATAGGCAAATTAAATATTATTCTTATAGAATGTTATTGAAAGAATGTGAAATATAAAGAGTCCTCTGTATTTCTTTTATTATTAATATTGGTTTTATTTAATTGTTTTGCTAAGCCATGGATTAATATAGTCAAGTGTATTTCTTTTAATGGTAATATTGGTGTTCGTTTTGCGTCTAAATAAATAATGTATTGAATTAATTCTTTTGCTGAGCAAATTAAGGAGAACGTCTCCCTCGCTCTTGCTTTTATTAAATAATATAATTAAAATAAATGGTACTGTCTGGCAACCCTGCATATATAAATAAATAAATAGTGCTCTCTGGCAACTCATCTATATATAGCTAAATAAGTAAAATAAATGGTGTAATCTGGCAACTCTTCTTATATAAATAAATAAATAGAATATATAGTGGTATCTGGCACCTCTACTTATATAAATAAATAAATAGAATTAATAGATTATATAGTGGTAGCTGGCAACTCACCCTAATAAGGTAAATCTGAACATAATTAAAATACATAGGGGTATCTGGCAACTCCAGACCCCCTATACAACAGCTGTGGACCTCCTGGACGCTCGATGCGACGGACTCCGGTGGATTGAAGAACTCTTTCTCTCTCCTTCTTAGGTTAAGGCTTAGGTTAGGATTTCCCTTTGGGGGGTGAGGACCCCTTTTGGGAGGAGGTCATCCTCCCTTCTCCACTCAAAGCTCCCCCGCTTCATTGCAACTTGAGGGATAACCCCTCCCCCTTTTCAACTCCCCCTCCCCCTTTTCAACACCCCTCCCCCCTTTCAATAACCCCCTCCCATTTTGCTGCATATCACCCTTGCAACACCCCACCCCCTTTGCAACATTGAACAACATTTGCAACATTGCAGTTGCACTCCCATTTTTCGCCCATACTACTAAGATGAACTAACGTTTCGATTATGTTGTCAGTATCATCTAAACTCGCCCATAAAGATCGTTGGATGAAATAGGGTTTTAATTTGATAGTTACTCGTGACCATACTGGTTTGGAAAGAGTTAATTTCCAGTTAAACGTTTCAGTGAGTTACAATTAATTCGTCAAATTTACACGGCTAAGTCATATGTAGTGGGTGATTTTTTAAACATGTGACAATTTAAAAGGTTTGTGTTTTTTTTATCAACTGAAATAGAAACATGAAATTTTTTTTAAAATTTGTACGATATTACAATCGTTTTTCATTAGGAGTTAAATAGCCTGAACCGGACCTCGCACTAGCAGTGAGGTGCTTCACTTTTTACACGATACTTGTGACGTAAGAGTCTTGTCTAACAGATTTCTTGAGATTTATGATAAAGGAATATCATGTATCATGACCACCAACATCACCAAATCTAAACCCCTGCAACTTTTATCTGTGAGGTTATTTAAAAGATAGTGTTTAAACAAAATCCACACACAATAGAATTTAAAGCATCAGTTGAACAAGAAATTTCTCAGACTTCAACAGATACTATGTCCAGACTACTGCAAAATTTTGTTGTACGTGTGTAAAGAGTTAATGAGCTGAGAGGACATCACATAGAGCATGTTCTGTAGTAGGGGATTAATTCCCCATGTGTAGAGAAGGTACAGTAAAAATTTCATGCTTTTATTTCAGTTAATAAAAAAATTAACCTTTTAAAGTCTGAGATGTTTGAAAGAAAATCACCCAGTATATAATTACAGTAGTGGTGGACCGGATGTCAGTTTTTCAACATCTGCGGATGCGGAGTTTTAATTTCAATATCCACGGTTGCGAATATTTAGTTAATCTATCAATATAATATAGAATTATGAATATATGATATAATTTTTCAAATTTCGTGATTTTACTATTATGGCAGGCAATGCATAAGAATTAAAATTAATATTAATGTTTTCATTATGATAAAAATAATAACTTTCTCAAGAGTTTCAGCCACAGAAAATTCAATGAAACAAGTTTCATTCAATTTTCTGTGTTACCAAGTATTTATATGTTCAGGTTTATATATTTGTTTGTTCATTAATAATTAATACTTTACATGAAATGTGCATGACTGGGCCTTATAAGCTAGTTTATAAGCTAATTTATTAGAGGTAATATCCGCATAACATCCGCAGTCAGAAGTGCGGATGCGGATGTTAAAAATAATGAGGGTGCGGATATCCGGTCCACCACTAAATTACAGTATATATGTAATTTAAAGTAATTTTGCTTCATATGATATTCTGAAAGAGTCTGAAGTATGAAACCTGAGGAAGTGAGATGTCAAAGGAGGTATAAGTAATGGTATCTTTTTACAGAACAGAAGTGAGTGAAAGACAATTATAAATTGAACTGAGTTGATCAGATAGAATAAAACTTTAGTAGTAGCTTTCGCCAGCTTAAACCATTCGTTATTTCAAGTAAAATGTACTCTCAAACAAACGGTATTCTCAAATTAGCGTAATACTAATTATTTCACTGGAGTAGCCTTTAGTGGTTAAAGCGTAGGGCTGTGATTTAATGATAACATCTACTGTGCATTACAGTTAGGGAGTCTGTTCAAGGAACGATAAGACGATGAGTTAAAAGAAAACGAGTCATTTTGACTCGCTAAGTTCATGAAGATGTAACTAAAATCCTCGAAATGAAACCGTATTCACGCAGAGACACGAGATGTGCTTTTACTAATGACAGCGAAGAGTTATATTTCGAGGAAAGAAGAATAATTTGATTAATCGAATTTGGTTGTCATGGAAATCGAATGGGAAAGACCGATTACTGTTTTCACAGCGCATTTCCAGGAAGATTAATTCTTAAGGAAAACTCGTATCAATAGAAAGAGGGACACGAATTGAAGAAAATTGTATATAAAAAAATATCCCTTCAATGAGTGTGCTCAAGTGACCATTTTGGGAGAAGAGCGAAAGTAGGATCTTGGCAAAAGAAAAAGTTTAACTGAATTTACTGAAAGGATTCCTTAATTTTAAGTTAGAGAAATGGATTGAAATATCAAAATGATAAATTATGAAAACAGACGAGTTCAATAAATAAATAAATAAATATAAAATGATAAAAGAGTAACAAAATAGGAAACAAAATGAAAAAGTACATCGAGAGAAAAGGATGACAACTAATATAGAAATGTTATGATTTTGTAGACATTAGGGATGTACCGGATCACAATATATGCGGATAACCGGATACCTGATATCTGGCTTTTTATTTTTGCCAGATACCGGATAATCCGTCCAGATCAAGAAATGGCCGGATACCGGATAATTGCTGGATATTTGGCTGGATCATGTATTCTTGAGGGCATAAAATTTTAAAACTTGCAATTAACTAGTGGTTTAAGAAACTTTTATGGTTCCTACTAATTTTACAAAATCATTATTCTCAATGCATTCAATGCTGGAAAGAAAAAAGACAAAGTTGATTGGATCTAGTTCTGCTAAATTTTAAAGAAATCTAACTTTTAGTGTGTTTTTTTTTAAAAGAAAATCATTATGAATGTTAAATTTAGCCCTTTATTGCACATGGCTCTTCCCACAGCTGAATAAAATCGTCTGGCTTTAGCCATAATAAAATAATAAAGTACACACAAAAACCTGAAATATGAAGTGTGATTAAAATGTTTTAATTATCCGGCATCCGGCCGGATACTGAAGTGGCCGGATACCGGATCGTGATCCGGTATCCGGTGCATCCCTACTAGACATACAGATAAATACGTAGATCATATAGATAAGACATTTAGACACTAGGATTGATAGATAAAACTCTATAAAGAAAACACAAAGAGAGAGAGAAACGAAAGTAGAGACTCGTTTCAAAAGCGGGAAGTGGGGTTCGGGGGTCGGGAGGAGTTGACTCGGGGATGTGGAAACCCAAATCTAAAGATATAATTTTGAATTTCGCACACTTTATGAAAATTATGAAATTAGGCATAAAGGGAGACGACAGAGTCAGTCCATAAACCACGAGTTAAGATTACTTTAGTTAAGTTTCAGTTTAAATCGGGCAGAAACTTGATTTTAATATTATGTAAATTCTTGAATGAAGATTATTTCTTAGACGGTTTTGGCATTCGATTTCAGATTCGTAGATGAGAGACAGTTTAGTCGGAAATTTGCATATTTGGGTGTATTCGCGTCCTCAATTTCATAATGCACATTTCAAACCTATAACATAAATTTCTATTTCAGATATTTTTTCAGAGAAGGAATAAAATTGTAAGGCAACCTTTTTTTTTTTTTTCTTCCCTAAACACCTTTTCAGTTTCTTATTTATCTATATCTGTTAATAATGATGTTTATGTAATTATAACTTCACCATATTCAAAGTAAATATTCAAAGTAACCTCTATATATATATATATATATATATATATATATATATATATATAATATATATACAGGGTGGGCCAAAGTTTCCATACATAGGAAAAATAAACATTTTTTTATGGACAACCATTTTTATTTATATAATATGCTCTACATGGTTGCCATTGTTTTGAAAACACATTTCAATACGTGTTCCCCACTGTTGATGAACACGCATTAGCACAGTTGACGTTATGCTTGTAATGGCGTTGGTGATACGTTCCTTTAGATGATTTATGTCTCGTATCTTTTCCTGATACACCATGGCCTTCAAGTGCCCCCAAAGATAGAAATCAAGGGGGGTGAGATCTGGGGATCTGGGAGGCCACTCCACAGGACCACGCCGACCAATCCAAGCATCCGGAAACTGCTGCTGCTGATCCAAATACCGACGCACGTGAAGACCATAATGAGGTGGAGCTCCATCTTGCTGGAAGTAAACTGGGAAGTTACCTTCCTCGTTTAGCAGGGATGGGAAAATCTCTTCTTGCAACATGTTAAGATACCTTTCGGCATTAAGATTTCCACTGACAAAAATTGGTCCAATAATTCTGTCACCCCATATCCCGGCCCACACCATCACTTTACCGGCACCTTGCATCTTCGTCGGACTCAGCCAGTTAGGGTTAGCATTACTCCAATAACGTATGTTTTGCCGATTAACCTCTCCATTGACGTAAAAATTTGCTTCATCAGTAAACAAGATCTTACGTCAAACGCATATTCTTAGGGTATCTGAAACATAAAAACAAACGTTTAATTTTTCCTATGTATGGAAACTTACGGCCCACCCTGTATATATATATATATATATATATATATATATATATATATATATATATATCAGACATTGGGTAATTGTAACTTGGAATTGATTGTAATTAATCAAATTTTTCACGTAATTCGTAAGTAATTGTAATGGACAACCTAAAATGTAATTGTAATTAATTATACTGGGAAACGAAGGTAACTGATACAATTACAGTCAATTACATGAATATTAAAGTTAGTGAGTCATACTTATAGTTTAAACAACTTCGTCACCATGTTTCAGGAAGCTTTCTTTTGAAATAAAATATTCTTTTTATTTGAAATAAAATGTTCCATTTATTTCAAATGTCCCTAACTAAAGTGACAGTTTTTGCCCTTATTTTTTTAATAAAATAAATGCCAGTTCTTTTGTCTTATATTAGCGTTTTTTGAGTGCCTTATCTTTGGTTTCATTAGACCATATCACATACATATGTCCAATATCTAACTGTCCCAGCAAGAACTGCTTGATGAAAAATACAGTTCCATGCAATGTTAAAAAAAGAATATTTTATTGACCTAATATTATCTAGTTTTCATTCAAGATGATGGCCAAAACTGAAAATGGAGTTGAAATACTTACGTAGAAAAGCATGACATAAATGAAATACATAGTGTGTATTTATGAAAAAAATGCAATGTTTTGTAATTGTAATTAATTACATTGACCAAGTAATTGTACCATGCCTGATTTTTCATTATTTCGTTATCTCTCCTCCTCGTGTGCAGAAACGTTCCTTAATACTTATGTCGTTTCTATTCATATATATATATATATATATATATATATATATATATATATATATATTGTATATATACCGCGTGGTTACAAATTATCTTGCCGATTTTAAACATTTATTATGAAAAACTAACAAAGCTACTGCGAGAAGCAAGATATATAAATAAAGACAAACTCAAAAAGTTTACTTACAAGCTATTGAAGTTCAGTATAAGCTTCTTTTGTACTTCTGCAGACATCAAAGCGGTATTCTTTTTCCCTCCATACATTTTGTAGCATATCATACTGAACTTTTCTAACAACCTCACGTATCCTTTCTTTCAAATGTTCCAAAGTTGTTGTCATTGTTGGAACAAAAACCTCATTTTTGACAGAGCCTCAGAGGAAGAATTCAACGGGGATTAGATCGGGCGAACGAGCCGGCCAAGGAATGGGCTCCCCACGCCCGATCCAACGATCAGGCAATTGCTCATTCAGGAATATTGTAACCTCATTGTGGAAATGGGGTGGCGCACCATCCTACTGAAACCATACATCAGCTTTGTCTTCTAGCCGCTGGGGCATCAGCCACAGCTGTAGCATATCGCAGTAAATCATACCGTTAATTGCTTGTTCAGCAAAGAATAATGGACCGTACACTTTCTCAGCGGTAAGAGCACAAAACAGATTAACTTTAGGGCTATCTCTGACGTGTTCAATATTACAAATAAAATTTTTCTGAAATATTCTTTATTTGTATATCTTGCTTTTCGCTGTAGCTTTGATAGTTTTTCATACTAAATGTTTAGAATCGGGAAGATAATTTGTAATCACCCGGTGTATATATATATATATATATATATATATATATATATGGGTAGTACTGTTATTAAAGTGCTGATCTGTACAAGATTATTGTTGTAAACACCATCGGAAGTCGAATTCCTGACCTCAATATCTACGCTTCGCTCATACAGGAAAACAATGTTACCCACTGATCTACGGGCGTTAGCTAAATGTGACAGAAAGGAAAAACACCCTCTTCCCTTTAGGATAATTTTTTTTCAATTCGTGATAAACTGTAGGTAAAAAAGGTTTCTTGAAAAGCACTTAATACGCGTTAGTTTCAGCTTCGACGTAATTATTTTTTAAGATTAATATCTTACATTAATGAAGCTCGTAATTCTTGTGAATATTTATAAACTTAAAGAAAGATGTAATATAAAAGTTGTCATTCTAAACCTAATTTTATGTACGGTATATGGGATACTTTATGCGCATTAAAAATGATCACTATTTATTTGATATGCCATCGTTCGTAGCTCAGTCGGTATCACCATTTTCCTATTAACGAATTTGGGGATTTCTGACTGAGGTCGGGGGTTCGAGTCCAAGTTGTGCTGGTTAATAATAATCCAGGAGTTAAGGCAATGGGTCGCATTAAGGTGTGAGCACCGTGCCAGTTTCTGGCCCTCCTCATTAAATGAAAGCAAAATTGATTTTAAGTATATTTCCTTGAAAATAATTCACCCCCACAAAAAATTTTCAAATAGCTGAATGAGCTTTCATCATAGATAAATATATTGTTTAGGTGGTTTACTTCTTCACACTCATTACGAAATTCTTTAAATCAAATAGAATCTTAATGATTTTTTTTCAATAATATATCTGCACGATTGCGTTTCCTAAAATTTTTTTTTGTGTATATAATAACAATGTTCAACATGAGACTGCGACCAGGGGCGTACCTAAAGTATTTGGCACTCGGGGCGGATCCTTCCTTTGGCACCCCCCATAAATAATTTTAAAACTTAAACACAGAAAAATATATTATATTTGCAAGTAGATTTTTAAACAGTACAGTACTCTCATAAGCAAATTGGAAATAAGAAAAATGCAGGACATTAAAAATTCAGTGAACAGGTAATACTGCATTTTATTTTATACAAAAAACACAGGAAATCCAGTCTCAATGCCTAGCCTATTCTTCAAAGGTAAATAGAGAGGATTCACAATCTCTGCTTTCGAGCTTTAATTTCTGCAAATTGATCAATGACCTCATCAAAATTCACCTTTACCTTCACCTTCTTTGTATTTGCCCTTTAGATTCACCAGGCTGAATATCTTCAGGACTTTCTCCTATTGCACTTGATGTTGAAGGCGTCACATACTTCAAAATTGATCCGGACATTGCCTGAGCCACCTCTTCTCTTGCCTCCTTCATTTTTATTTGTTGGAATCCACTGGGTCGATTTCGCTTCACAGTGGATGTTTTCTGCAAAATTTTAAAATCAAAAGGTATAAAGCATGAACATGCATAACAGGCATTAACTATTATGACTTGAAATACACTAACTGAACAAATTGTCTGTGATTATTATTTTTTTTTGGGGGGGGGGGATAAGTGCAAACACGACTCCTTAAAGAGCAGAAAACTGAGCATTACTCACAAATAACTAGACCACTGACAAAATGAAAATGAACAGTATATCCAGTAAATAAAGAAGTAAAAAAAATTTATTACAACGAAAAAGCTTCAAACAAGTGGTTCTGAAACTTTTTCCAACCAGATACCCATTGAGTTATCAGATTATCAACCCAGACAAGCAGAGACAATTAATTACCAATGCCAATGCATTAACACTAATTCAATATACTTTAGTATAGTATAACGCTAGCTATTATAATTGATATCATTATTTAATAAGCAGTAAGCATTAACAACATATTAAATATACAATGATACTACACTGGACATTGTAAAATTGTTGAACTTGACTAAGCCAATAAGCATTAGTACTAATTCAATATAGAATCTGAGTTATCAGATTATCAACCCAGACAAGCAGAGACAATTAATTACCAATGCCAATGCATTAACACTAATTCAATATACGGGGTGTCAGGAAATGATTGCCCCCCCTGTAGAGCAAAAACTAGAAGAGATAGATAAAAACCGGCGAGACCACTTGAAAGAGCGTTAAAATCTGAATAAAAACCATTATATTCTATTCCTGTGATTTTAATTCTTACCATTTTTTTCCCCACAGAAACCATGGCATCATCTATTTTGAACGATTCAGAGAAAAAGCGAGTGCTTGACCGCATTCGAGCTGTCACATTTCGTGAAGCAAAGGAAGCTGGTGCAACTTTCATAACTCGACACTGGGTGGCTGAGAGATTAAAAAGATAAGAAGACTTTGTCAAAAGGAATTGGAATAAGAATCCTGAAGATTGTGAAACAGAATTTCGAGGAGGAAGACCGGAGAAATTATCTCAAGAATCGAAAGACATTGTGCTTGCTGCATCACGGTGCCGAAAGAAGAGCTGCTCTGAGGTAGCGAAAGAGATACTTATCCGTCGTGGTAAGATAGTCAATCGGCAACTTGTGCATCAATTTCGAGTTCGCCAAGGCTTGAGTGCTTGGCATGAAATAGCTAAGCCACGGAAGAGTGATCTTAATATTGAAGATCGGCTATGGTTTTGTGATTATCTTGAGGAATGGACCGAAGACGATTTCCTTCACTTGGTTGTCAGCGATGAATTCTTCGTTTATGTCTCCAGAAAACCAAATTTTCAGAATGATCGGGTTTGGGCAACAACTCCTGATGAAGTCCCAGACGCCCAGAAGTATCGAGAAATACTAGTAAAAAATCCAGCATGTGTGGGTGTTTTAATTATGTTCTCTATTCGGAAGCTCATCTGGGTTATCAAACCAAGAGGAACCAGTTGGGATGGGCCTTATTGCAAATGGGGGCAACACCCGATATTAAAACAAGTGTTTTTTATTCAAAATTAAACGCTCTTTCGCGTGGTTTTGTCTGTTTTTTTCTATTCCTTTCAGTTTCTTCTGTACAGGGGGGGGGGGGGCAATCATTTCCTGACACCCTTTAGTATAGTATAACGCTAGCTATTATAATTGATATCATTATTTAATAAGCAGTAAGCATTAACAACATATTAAATATACAATGATACTACACTGGACATTGTAAAATTGTTGAACTTGACTAAGCCAATAAGCATTAGTACTAATTCAATATAGAATAGTACTGTAGTTGTTGATGTAAATCTGAAACGGTGTTTACTATATTGAGCATGTAAGCATTAATACATCTCCATGCAGTCACATCATCACCCTCTCTGTCTTAACATCACCATGTAGTTGCATTAAAAAAAATCATGCAGTCATATCACCACCACCATCGTAAGATCACCAAATAGTCATCATAAAAAACTCACTCAGTCATACACATCATCGTTACTTCAGTAGTCATGGTTGTAGGAAAAAAGTCGTCTAAAGTTTAGTGCAAAGTGTGACTTTCCTGTCTTTTTACTGATAACCAGTAGTCACAGGGACCACCATTCATAAACATGAGTTTCTATAACATCACGACAATGCATTTATTATAACATCACGACGATGCATTTATCGGGTATTATAACATCACGACGATGCATTTATAAACACTTAAACATCACTATGATACCACATTGTTAAAAATTACTGGACACTGGTATAAGTACCATGATATTGTTATAAACACCAGCACTTTATGCTTTATCATAATTATTTAATGAAACATACCTCATGTATGTGGAGTCACAGGGTCAAGTGAACAAGACTTGGAATGTCAGTTGCAGCCAGCTGGCTGTGCTCAACAAACTGATGACTAAAACGTCAACAAACGGTCGCCTTTCGATGTAATTTTTATCAAATATTTAATTTTTCGTTTGTAAAATTTGTATTGCCAATAAAAATAAAAATGTATTTTATAGTGGAAATTAACATTAAGCTGTTGTAATAGTTTGAACATTTTAAAATTTTTTTTCTTACTTTGACGAATTTTTCATTTGGTTTGAAAACTTGTACTGGTATTTCAACTCTCCCGATGGCATCCCCCTCCTGGCTGTCACCCGGGGCGGACCGCCCCCCTCGCACCCCCCTTAGTACGCCACTGACTGCGACCGACTTTTTTTGCAGCATCTCTTCATTTGTGCATGATTTTGATTTATCTCTGTGCTCCTTAATATACAGTATCTGAGCATTTATACTTCTGTGGATGCATCACAATTCAAATATTGTTAAGAATTTTGTAGGAGTGCCAAACGTTTGTTGCAGTTGTATATGTACTGTTCACGGCAGTTTTAATTCCAATTACTTAATATAATTTCAAAGACTTTTAGACGTGACTTCAAAGACTTTAGACTTTATCTTTTGTTTCTATTAGTTTTGACGTAAAGGTTCTTTGCCGTGCTTCAGTAGCCGCGATATCTCGTTTCCTGCGAAGACTTGAGAGAATAGAACGGTATTCAGTTACTGGTAGAACCAAATTCTTCCATAATTTGAGCATGATGCGAGCTTTTCTGCTATGAAAATTCCTTCATATCATTCACGTTTCTTTGTTCATGTCAGTTTCAGTATTTTAGTATTTTCTGAAGTCTCCGTCAAATGATATTATGATTATTTCTAGATCTGTGATTTGATATTTTGATTTAATATGGTATGTGTTATTGGCATGTCTTTGAAGTTGGAATTTATCATCACTGATTAATTATATACCGTCAACTGGTGATACTTGGGACAGTGGGGTAACTTGGGACATATTGATCTTCTTGGTACTTATAGTTAGATACTTTATACTGTATATATGAGTATGTAAAACACTAAATAATGGCCCCAAATTCAACCCTTTTTAATCTAAAAACGCTATTGAAGCCTGAAAAACTAAATGTCCCAAGTTACCCCCACTGTCCCAAGTACCACCAGTTGACGGTACTCCTTTCTTCACCACAATGGGATAATGTGTTGATACGCTTTTAGAATTTTTCATATTTTCCTTAGAGGTGATTTTTGTTACGAATTTTTGCGTCATCCGCAAAAAAGACAATACAGGGTGTCCATAAATGTTTACCCTGAAAACAGTATGCTCTCATGTTTTAATGACGAATCTTACATCCGTTTTCTTTTTACAGGTGATCTCGTACACGCATAGAGTTTCTGTGCTGGTGTGTTTCGTCTACCGCATTCGCCGCTAGGAGCGCTGTAGTAGCTGTTCAGTTAAGATGGCGTCTGTGACAAAGAAGGCACAATGTGTTGTGTGGCTTGCAGAAACAAAATCTCCTGTCAGTGTTCAGCGAAGGTTCAGAACAAAGTATGGAAAGAATCCACCTGATGTGAAGTTAATTAAGTCGTGGATGAAAAAATTCTTGGAAACTGGAAACGTGGAAAAGGTAAAGAGCAGTGGTAGACCATCAGTTTCCGATGAAACGGTGGAAAACATTCAAACTGCTTTCACACAGTCACCAAGGAAATCGGTGAGACAAGCTTCATGCCAACTAAAGATACCGAAGTCTACGGTGCACAAGGTGTTACACAAACGTTTGAAGTTACACGCCTACAAGGTACAAATTGTTCAAGAAATGAAACCTGATGACCGTCCAAAACGAACAATTCGCTATTCCCATTTTGAACAGCATTGACGAGGATAATGACTTCTTGTTACGTGTCTGCTTTTCAGACGAGGCTACGTTTCATCTTAGTGGTAGAGTCAACAGACACAATGTGCGTATTTGGGGATCGGAAAACCCACGTGCCGTAAGGGAGCATATTCGGGGCAGTCCGAAGATCAATGTCTGGTGTGGACTAATGCATGACCAACTGTCATCTTCCAACAAGATGGGGCACCCCCTCATTGGGCGTATGTTGTTCGTGAAACTCTCGACGCAACATTTCCAAATCGATGGATTGGCAGGGACGGGCCAATCCCATGGCCCCCAAGATCACCAGACATTAACCCACTGGATTTCTTTCTCTTGGGTCATGTTAAAGATTTGGTTTATGCAACAGTTGTTCCAGATATCAGGACATTGCGAGAACGCATTACGGATGCAATTGCAACAGTTAACCCACAAATATTGGAAAATGTGTGGCGTGAGTGTGAATACCGTTTAGACATTTTACGTGCCACTAGGGTGCACATGTGGAAGCTTATTAAGTTCATTAACTATGTATCAAAACTTTGTATGTTTATCTACTTATGATTAAAACTGTGTTTGAATACGAGTATTTATTTAAAAGTCATAGCATGCGTTAATCAGGGTAATCATTTATGGACACCCTGTATTACAGTTTCGGTGTTTTTCAATTTATTTGTCTATACCCGCTATCGCTCTTAAAAAGAGCAGGAGGCTAAAACTCTCCCTTTGTGATATACTAAAAATTAAAAGGAAACTTTACTAATATGTAGGTGGCATCTCATTTGCCACCAAATGATTTGTTTAATATACGTAGTCATGGAGTAAATTAAATTTGCTTTTTAAGGAGAAAGGAAAATGACTGATTTTTAACAGTTTTTAATAATATCGAATAAAAGTAAGTATGAGATTCAAAGATATATTTTTTATATAACAAAGCGTAAAATATATTTTATAAATATATCTTTGAATCTCGTATTTATATTACCTGATTATTACTGAAAACTGTTATGAGTAATTGGACAAGTATACTTACACACCAGTCACTTTCCTTTTTTCCTTAAAAATTTAAATTATGATAAATTTACTTCACTAGAAACGTAATATTTTCGTATGATATCAATGAACTCTGCCATACATCGGTAGCAAGAAAACCTCTAATTTTTACAGTGTACGGGATTTTACTGTATAATACAGAGTGAAACTGAATTTCACTCCAACAGATCTGTATGAAATCTTACATTTAAAAAATAAAAAATCCAGGGAACCAGTCTCCCAGTAACACATTTTTGTAAATTTGTGAACAAGAATTCCATGGTTATTATATACCCTTCTTTTATTGAGGTTTATATGTACAGTATATATATATAAACTTTACGACAAATTATTGGTATAGTTTGTGCAATTAAAGTTTATAAGTAAACCTGCAATAAACCTTATAATTGCATTTGCCGAGGCACTTACAGAACTTGTACGTTGGTATGTCGAGAACAGAAAATTCTCTCCCCTTTAGTACCCACTTTTATTAATTAATAACAAGCAATTCGAATACACTTTCAAAATGTGTAATTAACGTTTATTTAAATTTTCGAAAATACAGGGTGTTTCAGGTCGACCCTAGAAATATGGAAATTGGAATACTGGAAATTCACTATTGGAACTATTCAATATTGGAAATTCAATGTTTCAGGTTGACCCGATAAGAAGCGACGAAGTATAATACAGTATGTTGTTTTATTGTTATTATTGTTTACGTACAAATTCCGCCAATTTCCATATTTCTAGGGTCGACCTGAAACACCCTGTATAATGAACCTTTCACATTATTTATAAGAGACTACAATTTCTTGTTTATTTGTTCGAAATCTTTACATGCGCGAATTTATCGTGTCTCAAGTGAATAATTTTAACGTTACGTTAAACACCAATTTATAATTATATACCTTTAATTAATTATATTAGAACCCATATATTATGTAGGAAGATATATATATATATATATATATATATATATATATATATATATATATATATGTATATATATATTGCTAAAGCTTTCGATAAATGTGATCACGGTATAATAGCACATAAAATGAAATATATGGGAATAACAGGCAAAGTGGGAAAATGGATCTACAACTTCCTCAGAGAACGTCTACAGGTCGTCAAAATTCAAGGTATATCATCATCAGAATCGGAAGTACGCAGCTCAGTACCACAAGGGACAGTACTGGCCCCATTCCTGTTCACTATCATGCTAACAGACATAGAAAGCGGAGTAAACAGCAACAGTATAGTAATATCCTTTGCAGACGATACAAAGATCAGCAGAAAAATCAGCGATGTAAATGAAGTGGAGGCCTTGCAGAGGGACACGAACAAAATATACAAATGGTCAGAAGACAACAACATGACATTTAACACCGAGAAATTTCAGCTCTTGAGATACAGTAGAAAAGAGGAACTTAAACAGACTGCATATTATGCCTTAGATAGACAGGAAATTCAGAGAAGCACGAAGGCGATCGATCTGGGGGTAATAATGATCGATGATGCGAAATTCGAAACACAAAATCAGATAGCGATAAATAAAGCAGAGTCGCGGGACAGGTACTAAGAATGTTCAAAAGAAGGGACAGAGCAGTAATGATTCCCCTGCTAAAAACACTGATTATACCAAAACTTGAATACTGCTCAGTTTTGACGTCCCCTTATAAAAAGGAAGAAACTAATAAAATAAAAGAAACGCAGACACATTTCACATAGCCAAGATTGATGGCTGCCAAGAACTCAACTACTGGGAAAGACGACGTAAACTAAATCTGTACTCCCTGGAAAGAAGAAGAGAGAGGTACACCATAATCTACATGTGGAAAATGATCGAAGAACTGGTACCAAACCTAAAACTAAACCCAATTACCATTCAAACAACACTGGAGAATAGGAAAGGCAGGATGTGTAGTGTTCCCAAATTAAAGGCCCGACAAGTGACCTCCTCAACACTGAAGGAAAATAGCTTGGTTGTCAGGGAACCAAGACTTTTTAACTTGCTTGCAAAGGACCTTAGAAACGTTACAGGGGGTCAAAGTTGAAGTCTTCAAGAGAAGACTAGAGGCCTGGCTCAGGACGGTACCGGATGAGCCGGGTGTACCTGGCTATGTACGGTGGAGAGCGCAAGAAAGCAACTTGCTCCTCCACCAAGCCAGACCTAGAGGCGGGGCCACCAGCTTGACCTTCGTGTGAAGAGAGACCAACGCACGGAACAACAAAGAGGTTAAAGAGGAAGAAGAGGCATACAGGGTGAGTCACGACGAAATGTCATAACTTCGGGAGCTTATAGCTGAGGTCAGTCAAAAACTTCATATGAACATAAATCCGATTCTTAACGGTTATGGAGCTATGGATGTTTGAATGTTCGAAAATAAGAAAGCGAACAAATGGCTGCTAAAGTTTTTATTCATAAATTTACAATAACTGTTCAAAATGACTACCCTCGGCCTCAATATACATCGCGGCTCACAGTGGCGACAGTTCGTCTTGCAGAAATCGTAGATAAATGTCACCTGTAAGACCACCTTCGAAGATAAACGGACCATTCATCTGACCGTAGAGAATATCACACCACACCTTGACACTGAACCGATGTTGAAAATTACTTTTTACAATGGCATGAGGATTCATTTCTGACCAAATATGTGAATTGCAAGTGTTGTTGACACCGTCGCTGGTAAATTGAGCCTCATCACAGAACAAGACGTATCGAAACTAACTACGCAGTAGTGTGTTGTGTTTCACAGCGTGCAATTGAGTTTTTGTGCGTTCAGTATGCTTTTTACGTTTTCAATCAGCATTGAGCCAATTACCAAATTCCAGCCGTTGGGCACAATCCCCAGGTTGGAGGTGCTGAAAGCACAGTACATGGTATGGATACATGCCTCCTCCGTGTAACGTTCTACATACTCTCGTTTGAGGAACTCTAAGACGTGTGGAAATCCTTCGCGTACTAACATGAGGACTCCGCTGTACCATCTGAATAATGTTTTCTTGTTCAGCCACATTTTGTTGTACCGGACGCGCAGATAAAACAGTAACGCTAGGAAATGAACCGCTCTCTCGCAATCACTGGAAAGCATTGCTAAACACTCGTCGATCGGGAATTCTTCGATTTGGAAAACGTCGCTGGTATTCAACGACAGTAGCAGTTGTATTTCCATCGCAAAATCCGTAAAGATACACCATATCGGCATATTCGGCATTTGAAAACGTAAAAGGCATATTGAGCGCACAAAACATCAACTGCACGCTGTGAAACCCAACACACTACTGCGTAGTTAGTTCGGTTCGGTAAGTAACTGTCAATTCAGTTCAAGGTCACGCATGCGCATGATTGAAATTCAAACATCCAAAGCTTCATAACCGTTAAGAATCGGAGCTACAGTATGTTCATATGAAGTTTTTTAATGGGAATGACCTCAGCTATAAGCTCCCGAAGTTATGACATTTCGTCTTGACTCGCCCTGCATATATATATATATATATATATATATATATATATATATATATATATATATATATATATATATATATATATATATTAGGGTGGGGTGAAAAATTTGTCAACTATTATTTTGGTAATAGGTGGATTGAAGGGTGATATGAGAATTAAAACATTTTCAATTCATCCTAAGTACCCCCATTTTTCCCCCCAAAAAATGGCCGCCAGCCAGTCATTATATGCTTCATACCTCGAAAAGTATTCTTTTTACAAAAACGTTCGCTGAAGCAAAAATTGTTTATTTCACATTTTCTACCTCATGTAAATGTTTCAGATGTTTAATAAATTTTTTATTTTTCAGGTTTTTGTTGGATTTGGAATTGGTAATTTCTGATAATTAGTAACAAATATGGCTTCTGCTTCAAACATTAGAGCTACAAGGAGTCAATCAAAACCACATTTTATATTTGGAACCGCACAAGAGCTTCCTCTTACAACACTGCCAACAAATAAACAGGTGGGCCAATACCATGTTCTTTTAAAAGAAGCCACTTCAGTGACTTCACATATAACTGATATTTTCAACAAAATTACTGAAGATATACTCTGTATTTGGAGAAAAGCTTCAATTCCTGCAATAGCTGACAAATCAGTTTATATCAAATTAAAGCGGTTCATCGGCAAAGCAAACGATCTTAGTAGATCAAAAAGTAGTGTCAAAATGAGAGAAAATTTTAATGACACCGAAAGAATTATTCGATATCAGTGCCTGTAAATGCCCTTTTATCTCCCATCAAAACTTTGGCTGTCCTGAGAGCTGCGAAGATGTTCACATAAGATGCACTTGTCGAAGAGAACTGAAGGTACCAGAAGAAGAGCTTCTGTTTTTACAGGATCAGCGATCGACGCATACAATGAAAATAGGGCGCGTTCATAAAGTCATGACAAAAAGAATTTAAAAAATGCAGTCTAGGAAATTGCGGACAGAAGAAGGAATGGTTAAAAGAAGAAGAGAAATGAAGGACTCTCATATTTTAACCGAAATAGAGTGTTTTTCAGATGTAGAGAGTACTTCTACACAATATGAATTAGACCCACATCAGAGTGAATCAGACTATGAGTCAGCTGCCATACAAGGTCAAATGAGACTTCCATTGCCTATTGCAGCGATGAAAGCCGATAGATTTGGAATTTCAGATCGAGCAGCAGCTGCTTTGGCTTCAGCTGCTTTAGTTGATTATGGAGCAATCACTAAAGAAGATAGTACGCTTTTGATTGACAAGAACAAAATCCGACGGGAAAGAGAGAAAATGAGAAAGAGTTTGGTGATGGAGAGTAAAACTTATCCTGCTGTCATATCTGCTATATTTTTTGACGGAAGAAAGGACAAGACTTTGGTAAAGGTGAAGAAAAGAAACAAATGGTACGCAGACTCCATTAGAGAGGAACACTATGTTTTGGTGTCTGAGCCAGGAAATGAATATTTAACCCATGTAATTCCTTCTTCTGGTAAAGCTCAAACAAAATATAGCTGATAATTTGTTCTCCTTTCAAGAGTCAGCTATTAATTTCAAACCAATTAGAGAAGGCATTGATTTAACACACATATCAGAAGAGATTATCGATGATCTTAGCCAATATCAACAGTATTTGTACAAAATTATTGTGGCTATAAGAAGTGGGAATGTCCCAAAAGATTTGGAAAATACAAAACCCGGACCACTGAACCATTCTCGATGGCTGACATTAGCAAATCGTGTCTGCCGCCTATACATTGCAGAGAAAACTCCTTCATTAGCTCTTTATTCAATAATTTTCTTCATTGTTACAAATTATGGACCAAGCTGGTTCGATATCAAGAGTAGACCATATATATGGAATGTACCACATCACATATTTGGAGCAATTAAAAGATTTCATCTTCTTCTAAAGGATGTTCAGAATGTAGTGAAGCCTTACATTGCTAGAAACGCGCATTTTGCTCATTGCGAAAATGTTCTGAGGCAATGTTATCAGATACATCAGAACAAAAACGAAACAGAGCAGTTGATTTCATCATGAACATTAGAACAAAGACCGAAAATGTGTCTAAAATCAGAGAATTTAAGGTTCCTGAGATAAATTTCAACGCAAACGCATGGGATGATATTATTCACTGGTCAAAAGAAATGCTAACTGAACCTCCCCTCACTATGGCGCTCACAAATATTGAACTCAATGCACTTAGGCTTAAAAAACTGTGCCTACCCAATTATCCACTTCATTCACAAAGTGTCGAGAGGGCATTAAAACTTGTCACCGATGCGGCCTCATCTGTATATTCCCAAGAGTCCCGTGATGGATTTATAAGAGCAAGAATTAGGTCTCGTTCATTGCTGCCATGTATGGAAACCAAGAAAGAAATTACTTCACTTTTTGACAATTAGCTTTTAATTAGAGACTGAAATAATTCACCAAAATTTCATAAAACAAACACTTCACGATTTTTGAAAAGGGATCTTTTTGGAAGTATATTGATTATATGTTTCTGCAATTGTGGTAATAAAATGTCAATAATTTCTCGTTGATTAGTGTTGGTGTAGATTATAGTTTGAATATTCAAAATTATATAAGGTTATTAACTACTATCAAAGTAATATACTTCGGTCGTCAAAGAATTTTTCATTTATTTAGAAAAAAGTTATTTATTTGTGATATCATTTACTGAGGTAAATTTTGATAAAATTTAAAATTGAGAAAATAATTTATAAAAGGGCACTTTCTAATGTATCTTTTTATTTTGAATCATTTTTATTCTATAGTGTCTTTTAATTGGATGCATATTTTTCAAGTTATAAGCATTTATATGTTTGACTAGCGGCCATTTTGTTTTTCTCAAAAATGCGCTAGTAGGGCAAAATTTATTTTTCTTTTATATCACTTTGTCATCTATAGAAACCAATACAGCAAATTATAGGTGAAGCAGATACATATTCCACAAAGAATTGCGTTTCACCCCACCCTTTATCCTGAAGTTTGACATAATTACTTTTTAACATAATCACCTCTGTGGTCCACAGACTTCTGCCAACGTTCACGCAGTTTCGTGATGCCGTCACGATAGAACTCTGTCTTGTTGACGGAGCCAATTCCTCACAATTGTCTTGACTTCAACGTCCGAACGTCGTCCTCAAAGATGTTCCTTAAGTTTAGGGAGTAAGTGGAAATCTGATGGAGCCAGATTTGGGCTGCATGGTGGGTGGTCCAAGACAGTGAAACCAAGGCGGCGAATTGCTTCACTCGTTAGTACACTCGTGTGAGGCCGCGCATTGTCATGCTGGAGTAGAACTATCTGAATGTCGGGGTGAACTCTTCGAATTCGTGCCTTCAATCTCTCCAGAGTTTCAATGTAGCGCACAGAGTTAATGGTGGTACGAGTTGGCATGAATTCTGAATGGACAACACCATTAACGTTCCAGAAAACAGTAAGCATGAGTTTTCCGGCAGACACTTGAGTTTTGAACTTTTTTGGTTTTGGTGAACCTTTGTGACAGTATTCAATTGACTGTCTCTTGCCTTCTGGTGCACCCAGCTTTCATCTCCAGTCACAATGCTGCATAAGAATTTGTCGCCTTCACCTTCATGTCGCAACAACAACTCTGGAAACTTCCATCCGCCTCTCCTTCATTGCATCAGTCAGCATTCTGGGAACCCATCGTGCACACACTTTTCGGTACCCAAGATTAGCAACAATAACCTGCACCCACTCAAGTGAAATGCCAAGATTGGTAGCTAGTGTTTGCTGAGATATGCAGCGATTCTGTTTGATCATCTCATCGGCGCGTTGTTAGAGATCCTCGTCAGTTGCTGTTTGCGGTTTCCCGCTACGTACTTCATCATGCAGTTCGGCATGTCCAATGTCTGCATCGGCCACACACTTAGCCCATCAGGGAACAGTACTCACGTGTCTACACAATCATCACCACACACAGCTCTCATTCGCCGGTGAATGCCGATAGGTGGAATGTTTTCTGCAGTAAGAAACTCGATGACTGCACGCTGTTTTAACCTCACTGACACTTTGTTGTCACCGTCCGCCATGTTAAATGACGTAGCTCTGAGACCTCTGGTGGCAGAACTAAGAAACTTCACAGCAGTGGGCGGGAGAACATGTATATTGACTGCACTTCAGTTCATCCAGCTACGTGAACCTATTTTGGAGAAAAAAATAGGAGACATTACTTTTCAGCATGCACTCGTGTGCATATATATATATATATATATATATATATATCTTTATCAGTTGCTGTTTGCGGTTTCCAGCTACGTGGTTCATCATACAGTTCGGCATGTCCAATGTCTGCATCACCACACACAGCTCTCATTCGCCGGTGAATGCCGATAGGTGGAATGTTTTCTGCAGTAAGAAACTCGATAACTGCACGCTGTTTTAACCGCACTGACACTTTGTTGTCACCGTCCGCCATGTTAAATGACGTAGCTCTGAGACCTTTGGTGGCATTCTAGTGAACATTCATATTAAAAGTATTCTGTAATTAAAAACAACTAATATACAGTACATTGATAACCATGTATGTCACCTTAATTATCGTATATGAATCTGCATAACCTTTGGTTAGCTTCCGCCCAAACCAAACTGTTCATTCTGACGAAGGTCAAGCTTTTCATTCCACCTTAGACCGACAGTTTAACGTGGAATCCGAACCACGCTCCACCATCAGCCCAGCGTCTTAACCACTAGGCCACCCAGGGTACCCATTTATCTACCAATCACTTTTTATTATTGTGTGGAAGGATGAACAGCTGGATTTTGCTGCGCGCCAGCTGCCTTCACCGGGTCTCGATCCCTGGGCCGATGGATTTGTAGTCAGCGACGCTAACCACTACACCACCGAAGTGCAGCATATATATATATATATATATATATATATATATATATATATAAGGAACAGGAACACAGGATGATAGCTCAGAACGTTTTTTACAAACGTTTCAACCCAAAGTGAGGGTCATCATCAGTGAAAAGCTTTACAGATCGAAAGGAAGAGAGACTTCCAACAACTTGAATTCTTTACCAAGAAACTTGAGAAGGATGAACTTGATATTCGCTACCTTTCGATTTGTAAAGCTTTTCACTGATGATGACCCTAATAGTATGGGCGCAAAAGGAGAGAGTGCAATGCAATTGCAAATGTTGATCAATGTTGCAAATGAATTGTTGCATAAGGTTATGCGAAAGGGAGTGAGGGGAATGTTGCAAGATGTCATGCAACAAAGGGGGAAGGGGAATGTTGCAAGAGCAACAAGTGGTTATGCAACTTGGAGGCGGAGTTATCCCCCGAGAGAGAGAGGAGGAGGAGAGGTGTTCGGCTGGCAAGAGCCAAGCGCATATTAAGACTTCAACCGACCGCCGCTGTCTTATATGTTCCTAATCAGCCAGTTGGCTTATCTGGCTGAGCTGCCAGATTGAGCATTTTATTTAATTAAAGCATATATTCAGGCTTAATCCGCCAGTTGTCTTAACCAGCTAGTTGATTTAGAAGGCGTAAATGGCTTGTTCAGGTGTACATTATTAGGGTTGAGTTGCCAGATTGCGCTATTTATTTAATTAAAGCATATATTCTGGCTTAACCAGCCATTTAACGTAGAATACCTAGTAGACAGATGTATATATGTTTCCTTTTCAACTGCCAGATTGCGCTATCCAGATATTTTTGACAGTTGGCTTAGAAATCCGTCAGCCGTTTTAGAAGGCAGCCATTTGATATAATTAAATGTCGTGTACAACCAAAAGAATTAAATAAAACACCATTACATCATTCTGTTTATTTAGACGAATTAATGGATTCAATTTCACAAAATATATAGAAAATATACAATCAAACAATGGTGTGTATATATGATCAAAAATAATAATAGCATAAGAAATACGAACCAGGAATATATAATCAAAATAGAAAATAAATATACAATCAAACGATGGAATAAATATGATCAAAAAATAAAAGTAATCGCATAAGAAATACGAACGAGGAATATATATATATAATTAAAAAAAAAAGATGTAGGATAACCATCAATATATTAGTACAGGAAAAAAAAAATATATATATACATATATACACAGTTATATTAAATAATTAAATATATTGAAAATAAAATAAAAAATAATAATATACAAACGAAGGAGTATAACCAGCAGCATATTAATACAGGAAATATATACAGTATGTTATATATATATATATATATATATATATATATTATATATACACAAAATTATATTAAATAATTAAATATATCGAAAATAACTATACATCAAAATACTTTGTTCTACGGCGCAAAAAATTAAACTCACACGTGATCGAGTCTACAGTCATATCATTATCGCTTTGCACTCACGGTAAATACGTCCAACCATTACTTAACCGCTGAAGGTGTGCGGTCGCCTATACGATATAAACGACCTTCATATCGTTCAATGCTATTTTTGTGTCCACTTTACATTCGGTGGCAAGTTATCTTTAAACACGGCTAGAATACAGTCAAAAGGACGCACAAAGAGGTCATCGTTAGCCACAACATCATTATTAAATACAAGTTTATAAAACACTCCTTTCAATCGAGGGTTTTTTCTTACCGTCCCGAGCTTTTCAATCGGAACTCTCTTCACTCTCTGCTAGCGGCAATTGATAATCCTTCCAAGTCGTAACGACAGCTACTCAATATATAGAGATACAGCTCTTCAGGGTGAACAGTGTAGGCGAGCTCTGCCCTGTACCGCTCAAGTTCTTTGTACCAAAGTTCTGGATATTTCGAAGAGTCTGAACCTTTTAAATATGCCTCCAGCTTTAGACCATTCTCGCCTTGTTCATTCCTACATTCGATAAATCCGTCGAGCAGAGCGGTGTATGCGTATTCAAGAACCTTGTCAAAATAAATCATATCCGTAACACGAGCGTCTAATATAGGCTTCAGCTTGCGGAATCCGACGATTTCAAACATTCTCTCGAGGATGAAACGGTTTCGCGTAGGGACAAGAACGTTATTATCAGATGCGTGCTTCCACATTAGTCGTATATCAATGCATGGCTGATCGTTATTTATACACAACGTGCAAACAACAGCATATGAGGGGGTATCACTAATGTGTTCTCTTCTTGTACCCACACCTGCAGGTATTTTATAACGATCCTCACCCCACTTCTCAACTATCACGAAGACTCTATTCATCTCCTCAACACTTAAATAAATAACATTACGTTTGCTTGCTTGCCTACAAGTCGTTTCAAGTACATAGTTAATGGCACCGGTTTCGCGCCTGAACACGCGCAATGACTTCGTCACGGACACATCGTACACGGCGTTGAGAATGCTTCTCAAAGGAAGTTCCATCGTATTCGCACGTCCTGTCGGTTCAAGCTCTGAGATGACTATGAGCCACAGGTGGGCGGATCGGCTCGACGAGCGGAGTCACGCCGATGAAACGTGTACGGGCTTGTTTGAACTCGTGTGTTCCGGAGGGGTGAGGTACACCGGCGGGCAGCTCGATGAGGGGAGCGAGTCACCATAAACTGCTGAAGCGTGTACGGGTTTGTTCCAGCATGAGTCATGTGAATACTTGTGCCCATTATACTGGGTAAACAGAATTTTTCGCTACATGAAGCAATACCAATTTTAATGTTTTATCACTCACAAGACGTTCATTTCCACAAACTAAACATCTTCACAATTCGGTGCACTATTTGAGAGAAACATATGCCCATATTTATCTTTTTTGTTTAACAAACGATACTCGTCTCTAAAGTCTGTTAGAAACTCGCACAGGCCTTTAGCCACAACCTCACTACAAACCTAGTCATGATATATATTAATATAGTGGTAAAAATACTTAAGATTCTTCATGATGACAAGATTTACATTCTCAACCGTAGGGTACGAGTAGTCGGTATGATGTAACATGACATAATATCGCTTGTCACACCACTCATCAACAAGACTCACTATCCATAACTGTTGCTTATCTTCTGAACGTGTTGTTTCTTCTACTTTGCGGTATATCTGAACTTTTATAAAGGTAAGGTCTACAACATCTTCAATACACCGCTTGTACTACGAAATACTACAATGCCCTTGCCAGAATTGCCGTAGAGTATTTGAACATCTTGGTCCTTCGCCCGGTTCAATGTAGCCTTAAAAGTATCAAAGGAGGGTGGAATGGGTAGTTTTTCAGTATCCACCACATCTTGGTACTTTGCCGAATACCACTTCATAAACGTTGAACACGCAATTTTAAAGGTAGCCATTACTATTTTTCGTCTACGCGGGAGAATACACGTCTGAGCTCAAGAGTATGCAGAGGTCAACTGAGCACGTAGGGATAGAAATATGGGCAGATAGTGGCAGGAGTCAGACCGATCTTACGGTGGGCGGAGCTTAGCTTTTTTCCTGTACACACACACACACATGCACTCACGCACATGAGAAACTGAAACCTTAATTGAAGCAAATATACGTGATAAATAAACATATCGTTAACAATACACATATATATATAAATACAGTCAAGGATTAAGGTAGCCAAAGGGTACAGTATCATAGGTACCAGGCACCTGGTAACGTTTCCTATATGTGTTACGCCATACCCTCGTGCCCTAAGTTCCTTCACACACCCAAGTTTCTGCGCCCGAAAATTGTGGGTCCCCACAGTCAGTTGGGGTGGCTGGTCGCCCTCATCTTGCAAGCACACTAGATCCTTCAACGAGTCGAAGTTAACGACTCGACGTTTCGCATGGTTAAGTGTAATACCCTTAGCCTTCACAATATACTTCATATCATCCCCCACCCTCACCCGTACCCCATAGGTTTTTGGCCCTGTTGATACAAACGAGTCTGCGTATGCACCATCGCCATACTCATCCCTGATCTCGTCAGTTAGCTCTCCGAGGAATTCCCCAATAGCAGGCATATATTCACCCTCCCTCGCTGTGAATATCACGCTACCTGTGTCAGCGTACAGCACCCTCCGTCCAAGAGAGTGCAGTAGTCCCCAAAGTTTGATGCGGGCGTAGGCTGTTGTGAACCTGGCTACAGGTATGTTTGTAACCCGTGAGGTATCTGTGGTCAGTTCGGTGATGTACTTTATTATGTAAGTACCTACATTCACGATCTCCATAACCTCTTTATCGGGAGCGTTGGCATAATCCCAGACTTCACAATAACTTTGTGCCAAATGAACGTTCCCTTTTCCAGTATTCTATGCAAATTTCCCCCAAAGACTCTTTTGGACACAACTCTGCACTAAAGCGCTTGCCGAGATTCTTAACAATTTGGGAACGTTCAAGATGTATTCCTTCATGGGCACGGTAACGCTGAATATAAGCCGTTTTTTCATCTTCGGTATCAACCCCTCGCAGATATCCTGATGCTTCTACCTTGTCCTTCAAAAAAGCATTTATATATGGTGTAAAAAGGTTGGGTAGCTTCTGAAACGTCCACACCTCATGTATCTTCAATATTCTGTACCCACGGCGAACGGCTAGGGCCAGCTCAGGGCTTGTATATACACCTCTGATCTTACTTGGTTGGTTGTAGGGTTACAATCACCGTTGTTCTCCTCTGCACACTTCACGCACAGGGAAACATGAGCTTGTGAGCTATAACGACGGGTAAGATCGGCATCCATAATTCGCGAGGGGAGGAGGAGCACGTCTACGAAAGAGAGTCCAAAGTAGCGCCCTTTCAAGTTAGCTGAAGACTTCTCGATGGTTGGTATGATGGGACCCACCAGTTTTTCAGGCGCACCTACAGTGCACGTATTGTTCTTCATCACGTAAGGGTATAAAGAACAGAAGTTGTTGTAATGAAATTTCACGCCCTCCGTGGGCGGAAAGTACAGCTTGAATGGGTTTGTACGCCCTCCAAACAAGCTGTCACCGCATTTGAGGGGGTCCAGCAATTGAACGTTTGATGGCCCTTAATTCTTCACGGTACTGTTCATGTTTCCATCCGTGCATCATACTCATGCTCCCACACAATCTTGTGAGTAAACTGGGAGGCTATAAGTTGATCGCGGTTACGGGTCCATGCGAGGTTGTCGGCGGGGGATCTTCCATGGAGGTCCCCTGTGACGGCACACTCAGCGCGCGAGCATCCATGACACCAGCAGCCGTTAAAGGAGTACACATTCTTCTCGCCATTGGTTGGATCCTCACTTAGGCCATCAACCCAAAACACACGACCATTGACCTTAACAGGAACTTCACCCGTGTTGCGGGCATGTTTTATGTATACCCCGGTCTGTTGCTGTAGGTGTATGAGCCAGTAAATAGCCTTGTGCCCATAACTGCAGGGGTTGTTTCTGTGAATGACTGCTAAGGTGTCTTTAGGCATGAAGTTATTCTTGAACACTGTAAAACATAATGAGGCGATCGTGGTTGCGTCTTGCGGCGGATGGCATTTGAAACGGGCTATGTACATTAGGGTGACCCACTTTTCAATTTTTTTTTAAAGTATAGGTTATCGTAGTTTTTCCCATTATTTGGCACTATACTAGCACATTGGTACCATTTTTACAAAAATTTATCAATATTTAGGGGTCTCGCATCGACCTTGAAATTACGAGTTTGTTTTTTTAAATGCGTACTTTTTAACTTTTTACTGAATCAAGATAAATCATTAAGTAGGGATGTTTTCTGAATCCTCTTGATGAGAGAAGTCGTTTGGTGTGCCTTCCAATGTCATACGACTAACGGTTTAAAAGTTGTGCCTGTATACATGTAATACCAATGTGCTAGTATAGTGCCAAATAATGGGAAAAACCACGATCATCTATACTTTTCAAAAAAATCAGCAAATAGCAGACAAATAAGGAAGAAAGAAACAATAACTTAAACAATCACTTTTGCATTGTATTGACCACTATCACACGTCACTGGCTGCAACGTTGTCCCTCTGTGCTATGTCATTGTGGCGAGTGATGACTTCTTGAAGTCGCCGAGCTCTTTCCGGTTCTTTTCCACCATTTGCAGAAGATCCTGCAGCTGTGCCTCGTCCTTTGTGACCGTGTTCGCATAGTCTTGTATCAGTTGGACTCCTCTTTCAGCGACGTCATTGGTGACCTGGAGATTAGAGATCACATCCTTCAGACGACAAAAGTCCTCTTTCTCGTCCCACTTATCAGTTGGCAGGGTGAGCCACGAAGACCCATACATCTTCAGACCTGCAAATAAGAACCAGGAGGACTCGTCGATCAGGTCGGGGAGTAGCGTCATCTCGTCGACTGAGACGTTCTCGTATGTGAAGTCTTTGGGTACAGGGAGGTGGGACAGCTTCTCTGCCATCTGTTGCTTCACAGTGCCATCCACCTTGTTGCTGCATAGAGCGAAGATGACGGTCTGAGGCCTCAGATACCAGAAGTGCCGCCTCATCACTGCCAGTGACGCTTCTCCCACCTCGCGGTCCACTGCCCTATACCTCAGAAAACGCTGGTATAGTACCAGGTCATTCAACGGCGCATCAGCTGCTACAGGGACCGCCAACCAAGCTGGTACGTACAGAAGAGCGATGAACACCACGATCCTGTGCAGTTTGTCGAGCTCCAGCTGCCTACTGAACATCAGCAGTTTTGTGTAGTAGATGACCTGAAACAGAATAGGCACCATTGTAAGTAAGACAGGTTTATTGTTACCAATTACTTTGTTTGCGTTATAATGAAATGTTTATCTTTGAATAACATTTAAACTTATCTCTAGATTATTTTTGTTTGAAAATACTAACTTTAGCCATCCATCTTGCGTGGTGGTAGGCTCCTGGGCGCATGAGGTGAATGCCACGGCGTGGTTGTGTCCCGAGTACCAGGAGCGTGATCTCTGCCACTTCCCGGTAATCGTCTCTGACGAAACCAGAAGCTGTGCTCAGGAAGCTGACCGCCGCGTCCCGGAGTTCTATTAGCCACGTACTCTCCGCCAGATTCTCGACCTGCA
Organism: Bathynomus jamesi; assembly: GCA_023014485.1. Classification (NCBI taxonomy): domain Eukaryota; kingdom Metazoa; phylum Arthropoda; class Malacostraca; order Isopoda; family Cirolanidae; genus Bathynomus; species Bathynomus jamesi. The sequence continues at coordinate 293,663 of JAJOZX010004811.1, forward strand.
GCTTGCAGTAGGTCGAGAGATCGAGCTCGTCCCATCTTCAAAAATAATAAACAAGAAAATTGTGTGAGAAAACTCTGAAGTTCCGGTTTGGCTTGCTGTTTTATAAACTAGTGGAATATCATGTGTGTCCTAACTTTACCTTGCACAAAAAATGAACTAACCTTCTCTTCAACTGCTGAAACAAAGGATCAGTTGGTGCCGTAGTCCTTCCGAGCAGGGTGACGGCTACTGCCCCCACGATAAGCTCTAGGACGTGATGACGGCATCCCAGCTAGAGTAGCGGTCGCCCGAGCATGTTTATCAGCCGGACAACTGCACCCTGCACCCTCCCCGTGTTGGTGGAAGTGGTGTTGAAGCAGAGTCCGATGACGCTCTCCTCACATCCCCAATCTTCGAGAGCATGTATGGTTGCCCGCAGCTGCGACAGTCCGGTGCCGTCAGCAACAGCTGGGACTGACAGCAACTTTCCTTCTGTGCAATGAGGAGCCCCGGAGATGAGAATTGTTTGGCGGTGCTCTGCCGTTCCAAGGAAGTTCTGATACACATGCCATATATTTCAATTTCATGGTTGTAAAGTAACCTATTTTTGTTCACATTCAGTTCTCTTTTTAATTGACATTATGCTTCATGACTCTCATTACTAAATTGATAGCTATGAAAACTTAATCAACTGACCTTGACCATTTTGCCATCCCAGTGGACAACAGTGTGCCTCGGTCGCATGAAGGAGTCCTTCACAGCCGTCGCTACTTCACGGCGATGTGACACTCTTCCCCTTTGTCCATGACAAAGGATGAGGAACTCAGACAGAATTTCAAAATGTTATGATCTGCAAAAAAAGAAATAGGTTAGGTACCTGGCACAGGCATAGTGCATTTTCTAATTACCTATATACATTATACATTCCGCCCGTGTATGGTGACTCATTTTTTTGAAAAGTATAGGTGATCGTGGTTTTTCCCATTATTTGGCACTATACTAGCACATTGGTATTACCTGTATACAGGCACAACCTTTAAACCGTTAGTCGTATGACATTGGCAGGCACACCAAACGACTTCTCTCATTAAGAGGATTCAGAAAACATCCCTACTTAATGATTTATCTTGATTCAGTAAAAAGTTAAAACGTACGCATTTTTAAAAAAAACCTAGTAATTTCAAGGTCGATGCGAGACCCCTAAATATTGATCAATTTTTGTAAAAATGGTACCAATGTGCTAGTATAGTGCCAAATAATAGGAAAAACCACGATCACCTATACTTTTAAAAAAAAATTGAAAAGTGGGCCACCCTAATGTACATCCTTCTAAAGGCCTGGAAACATTCCCAAAGAGCACGCACATCATTCACGCAATAACGTTCACATTCATCAGCTATATTGTATGGACTAGCTTCATTAAAACTGTCGTAGTAGCGGTCAAAATCTTCACGCTCACTCATGTTGGTGTAGTTAAAATAATGTTTGGGTGGAGTTAGTCCTACGTAATTCAAAGTTTCCTTAGTGAGGAAAGTGTAAGGGAAATACCCTTTTGAAACTTCAGCGGCTACGCCCATGACCCCCAATTATCTATCATGTGAAACATACCGCACTTACATATCCTCAATTTCCTGCATTGCCAATTGATTTATGGAGTTCAAAGCATTTATTATTTGAAAATGTACGTCTACACACATTACATTCCCTCTTCTCGGTTTCAACTACAGGACTTTCGTATTGGGGCTTTTACACTGCTCACATACCATGTAGCAATCCTCACAATGTTTCACTATATCATCAACAAACTGGAGACATCCCTTACACAAATCATGATGCCTTCCACATTTTCGACTTTTATCATAACTAGCGGAGAGAGCCTTTATGTTACGGATGGGGAGATACGATGTTCCTGACAATCCTAAAATAAGTAGAGGTCTTGTACGATCTCTCACGCAGCTTTTAAAAACATAGACAGTCCTACAACGATCATTCATTCCAAATACGACTATACGTGCATTCATTTCCTCCTCCGCCCTTCTCATTTCTTCAGGACCCATATTACACTCAAACTCAAGCTTACAATCTGAAGCCAGTTTACGAGCTCGCTGCACAACCGTAGGCAGCAAAATTTTTTGCGTCCATGTATTTAGCACAGTGAACATATGAGCTAAGACTATTGCTATAAATCCACAACCACGATTGACGTTTAAATGCTTTCTGTAAATACCCGGAGAATTGAAATTAAGCGTATAAGGTGTGGCACTATCACCCGCAACCCGGAATACTCTGTCAATATCTTCCATGAAGTTGTCCATATTGAATGTTGTACTACTTTGAGAGGCTTCCATTATACGGCCCATGATATATTCTATGTCTACAGCCACCAAACGTCTGAACGGTATTACTACCCAAAAACCATCTACGTCCCCGTCATCTGACCCGAACCTGAAGGACAACCTCATCCCGACTTCACGTTCTTCGCGGTTCTGAAGGGTAAACTCCACAATACGTTGAACTACCCGTCGCAGTACAATACCATTGGTATACAGGGATCCAGGGTCAACCCTGACCATGTACCGATTTCTAGTCAGGGCAGGGGTCGGGGTAGCGGTGCGCACCAACTCGATTGTTATACCATCCTCCACAGTATGAGAAGCTGCTGCTGTGGAGAAAGTACGCGGAACTGAACAGGAATAATGGGGCATATTTGAGGAAGGTACTATTGTGGGGGTTGTGTCGTAAGACGTAGAGGGTTGGGGCTCTATTACTGGGGGTCTAACAAGCGGCGCAATCCTGGCAAGCTTTATACCTGACGTGGAGGGTTCTTCATCATGCTTCCGCTTTGAACTGTCGCATGCTACAGGTGTCGCTGGTGCGGGTTCGTCAGCGGGAAAGATTCTGTATCTACACGGTTATCGGGTTCATCAGTGATATCGATGATGGGGGGGCTGTACATCGTCGTCATTCACGGTTCTGTGGAAGAGGAAAACCAAGAATATAAGGAGCAGCACTCAAAATTTGTAATATTTTGTAAATGACCCACTTAGGGGTGTGACGTGTTAGAGCTGGAATCTGTAGAAAAATTCAGTTCACGAGGCCCTCCACATGTATTATATCTGGCCCTACAGGATGTGGAAAAACTGTATTTATGCTTAGAATCATTAAAGATAAGGGGGAGATGTTCTCAAAATTTGTGCATAAAGTAATATGGCGCTATTCGACATATCGGTCAGTGTTCAACGAGTACCAAGATGAAATTTTGTTCCACAAAGGTGTATATGACTTCAATTCGTTAAAAGGTAATGAGCATAGAGTCAATGTAATTGACGATCTCATGTTGGAAATGAATAAAACGTTTGCCGAGACATTTACAGTGTTCTCCCACCATCTTAACATAAGCGTATTCTTCATCAACCACAATCTATTTTTCAAAAATAGATACATGCGCGATATGTCGTTAAATACACAATATCTAGTCTTATTCGCACAATGTAGAGATGTCACAAATTAGGGTATTAACAAATCAAATGTTCCCGAATCAACGTAACGAGTTTTTGGAGGTTTATAAAGAACCCACAAGTCAGCGTTATGGATATTTGCTTTGTGACCTTCACCCGCGAAACACATTTAGGGTGTTTCTAAGAACGAATATATTCCCAAACGAACCTGAAACGGTGTATATTCCAGAATGACAAATAGACTGAAGAAATATCATGAATTAATAAAAATCTATCAAAGATTTCCCCGGGCACTGGCACTGCAACAGATGTTTGTTAAAAATATCGACTCCCGACTTTTTAAAATGCATCTGTGAAATCTGTCTTAATGTTATAAAATGTAATTTGTCAATGAAAGTATGAAACCCCCTCAGAAGGCTGGCTTACGTGGTTACAAGAACATAATACGTGCGCTCGCTCGTAAAAGTCAAACTGTGGGGAAGAAAAAGCGAATTATTTTACAAAGAGAGGGAGCATTCCTCCTCATCTTATTTTCAGTTTTGGTTCCTTTACTGACTAGATTAATATAATGAAGAAAGTGGTAGTGATCCCGCACGAGGTGTATGCTTCATTGCAAAGTTCAAAGATTCCAGACACGGCTCTAGAACCCCGTAAAAATAGGCTTAAAAGAAATGAAAGCGAATTGTGAACCCTATTAAACAATGAAAAGGCACCTGATGAGAAAAGGATCTTGTACCAAGAGGCTTTGCAGAAATTTCTTCATGTGTACGAAGATTATAAGAATCCGACAGAGCTCCCCGTCATTATTAAGCACAGCGCGAGCAACTGAGCATGGCGACACAGGACCTGGTCCGACGTTAGAGATGACCAACCAAAGAATAACGGAACGCAACACATCGAACATGTTAAAAAGCAGTCTCCCACACACATTGCGGAATAAAGGTTTGTCTTTATAATCTATTGAGTGAGGACCCCATCATTCAGTGGGCCGACACAGGCAAGGTCATTGTTGAAGGAACAAGGGTACATGGATCAAACATCGTTGACATTGTCCATGATCTGGTGAGAAAGTGGGACAGACCCTCACCAACAGGATGGAAGCATATTAAAGCAAGACTACACAAATAAATGTTCCCATAACTGATCGGTATTCTGAATAGGTTAAAATACTTGGATATGGTCACGCATGTGTCACAACTGAGTACGCCACCACCCCCAGCAGTAGCGTCTCTGAAGAGGAGAAAGAAGAGAACAAACGGCCAACCTTATCCACGTGTGTCTAAAATAAGCAAATGGCTAACATATTAAGTAAACGCTATTATGACATTACGGAGTAGGGAAAAAAGATGTTGAGAGGTTTTTGCGGGAGCAGGATGCTTATACACTTCATAATCCGGTGAGAAAAAGGTTTAAAACGGCCAAGACAACAGCTGCTTCGATTGACTCTGTTTAGCGAGCGGATTTAACAGACATGCAAAGATATTCAGTGTATAATGATGGATACCGCTACATCCTATTCATAATAGATGTATTCTCTAGATATCTGTGGCTAATTCCAGTGAAAAATAAATCGCCGGAAACAGTTGCTAAAGCGATCAAAACGTTGATGTTAAAAGAAGATAGGGTTCCTGGCTATTTTTGTACGGATATGGGGAAACAATTTATAGGTCGCGCTTTTCAGAACATGCTGACATATTTTAATATCAGTTACTGCACTAGCAGTTCTATACGTAAGGCCTCTTTAGCTGAAAGAGTTCAACGTACCATAAAGGAACGCATGCATCGCTATTTTACACATAAAAACACATACAGATATATAAACGCTCTCGGGTCATTGGCGTCGTCATACAACTGTTCACACCACCGTACGATTGGCACAACACCTAACGAAGATTTAGAAAGAGGTACGCGCCCAGAGGTGAGAAGAGATGGATCACCGCCACCACACTCTACACATTTCAAAATCATTTATGTAAGGCTATCACGTTCGGGAAATAAATTCGCGAAGTGATTTGAGTTAGTGCTATGAGATCTGAAGGCGAGATAATGATGTATTACGTTGAAGATTTGAATGGGGAAGAGATCGCTGGAGGCTTTTACTGCGAGGAATTGCAGAAAGTGACATTTAATTTAGGAAAAAGTGTTTAAAATTGAAAAAATTTTAGGCAGCAAAGGTTCAGGAAAGAGAAAAATGTACCTGGTGAAATGGCTGGGTTACCCAGAAAGCTTCAACACCTATATAAAAGCTGCTGCAATAATGAAGCTTAATTAGTATGCAACATGGCTCCTAGCCACTTCTATGTCACACTCCCGTCCTCTTCTTCTCTGTCTGGACATCCTAACAACACCCTGCCAACTTTGTGACAGAACTCTACGGACCCATTGAATTGGAGCGTGATTCGTATGAGGTGGGTTTATGTGAACTCCAGTTAGTCACCAAATTTTTAACTCTTGAAAATGAGCAAATCATATTTCTGATCCTTAGAAGAATCGATGAATGTGAAAAATTAGACATAACCTTAGACACTACTATGCGATCAGTCCTATTCGGTGAGGTACAGTACTATAGTACAAATGTAATGCTAGGAATCGGTCATTATGACACAGCCATGAACATTGTGACGGGGTCAAACTAGAGTCTTGAAAAGTCGTACCTGACAAACTATTTACTTTTTGAAGTCGTAAACATAGACACGCCTGCATGCACATTGAAGTTAAAATCAACGCTTAGGAAAAATATTAAAGATAAAGAGCTGTTCACAATTGTTGCTGAGGGCCGATATAGCGCAGTTCTCCAAAGAAATACCTTTCACGAGGCATGGCATGACTTGTCCAGCTTAATGTATTAGTTGAAGATAGAGAAATTGGGTGAAAGCTCTCCATCCCCAGACATATGCTATATTTACAGCAATATCGTGGAGCATCAATTTGTTGGGGACACCCAGGGGCACCTGCTGCTTGCACACATCCCCAACCATAGAGGGAAAAGTTTGAGCATTACATATGACAAGCCTCATTATGTGAATGTTGCGACTAATCTATTAACCAACATCTCGATATATATAAGAACGATTGAGGGAAAAAATTTCCCATTCGGTTATGGGAACTTAACAATGAAGCTACACTTTCGTCGGTTATAATGACCCGAAGGCCATTCATAGTCTATCGAGGGGTGAGATATCAGCGTGGGAGTGGGCTTGGATCCATTTTTTCAACCATACTACGCACCGCTGTCCCACTGTTGAAGAGGGGCGCTAGATACCTCGAGAGGAAGGCGTTACAATCAGGTTTTAACGCGGTAGAAGATATAATGGGTGGAACTAAACCTAAAGAAGCTCTAAAAAAACATTTAAAACCATCACGTGACGCTAAATGTAAAAGGAAATCAAAAAAGAAGTGCTCTAAGCGTATGAAGCCTATGGCTGATCATTTTTTTAACTGATATAAGCTGAAGACACTACTCTCACGAATCATAGGCTGATTACTAGTTGCCGAGAGAGGTGGTACTATTTCTGACTCGTTGTGGCGCGTTTCATCCAACCGTGTAGTTCACAATGCTATAAATCGGAACTGTCCCTCTTTGATATGCCCACCACTCAGGTCTCTATTGAGCATAGCGACTTTATTACAATTAACCCATTAAACACAATTAGTTCGCCGAGTGCCCCTATAGAATTCGTGATACCCAGCTCAGGCCCTTACTTTTTTGACCCGAGATACATGCACATGTACGCTAAATTGCGTATAGCCCACTCAGATGGAACGGACGGCGATGATAGTTACTCTGCGTACCCTGAAACCAACTTTCTACATTCCATATTCAGCCAGTGTGAGGTGTATTTAAATCAGGTTAACATCTCGGCAGGAACGGGGTATTATCACCTACGAGCCTATCAGGAAAATGTCCTCAACTTTTCAAACGAAGCGAAGGACACCTTTTTAACCGCCGAGGGCTATTATCAGACTAAAGACGAAAGTAGTATAAAGGATAAATTAAAAAATTCTAAAAAAAGATATCCGAGTATTTTGGCCGTCTTCATACAGACTTCGCGTTCCAGGAGAAACCGCTTTTGAACGACGTCGATCTGAAACTAAAGCTCAACCGCACGACTCCTGAGATCTGCGTAAATCTAGGATCTGATCAAGAAGAGGGTGCAAAACCCGTTGTGATTCACATAATCGAAACGTATTTACGTGTACGCCGAGTAAGATTAAGTTCACCAAAACAAATAGAAATTGAGAAAAACTTAATACACGCCGCATTAAAGAACCTAATTAACAGAGTACAGATCAAACTGTACACGGTGCCCTGCCCACCGGGTTAGCCTCGAAGCAGCTAGAAAACGTGGCCCTGGGAGTTCTACCTGAAAGAATATTAATTGGAATGCAGGACCATGACTCGAAGAATGGAAAATATAAAAAGAGTACCTTTAAATTCGAGAATTTCGGCCATAAAAATATAACTCTATATGTAAATGGACTTGCATTGCGATACGTAAATGGACTTGCATTGGGAGAGAATATGATTGCTGATTACTCATCAGACGCTGTGTTCCCGGTCTGCGCGAGAGCTTATAGTAGTCTGGCTCATAATGCAGGTGCCTGTGATGAAATTGGGTTTGGCGTAACGCAGAAAGAATTTGTCGAAGAATTTAACATTTATTAATTTGATATTACCCCTGACTTGTCTGCTTTTATAAATACACACTTAAGTCCACAACAGAGTTGGAATATCTCAGTCAAGTTGGAATTTGCCAACCCTATAGACGCGCCTATTCGTGTACTCATGTACCTCGAATCACAAGCTCTGATAGAAGTTGACCTTTTCAGGAACGTGGACACAGACTTTTAAAATGTTTAAAATGGACGCGAATACACTCCAAAGAGTAATGAAAAGTGACCGAATCACACGCTCCAAATTTATCGGCGTGTTTGCGAAGAATGAAATATTCAAATTACCAACTACGAGAAACTGTTACGGGATTATCGTGAACACCGACATTGTGGGGAGTGAGGGAATTCATTGGTTTGCAGTCTATTTAAGAAATAGGGAGAAAATGTACTATTTTGATTCACTCGACACTCAGCCCTGGAATGATCCTGTGGTTGTACAATTTATCGAGCAGATACATGTACCTGAGATTGTATGGAATCCATACGGTTTTCAAGGATATTTTAGGAACAAGTGCGGCATGTACGGGGCTCCAATAAACCTTAGCCCCCCGCCCATGGCCTAAACCATTAGAGGTAGAGTAAAACTAAACATACCTTACGAAAGATAACACCAGTACACATTTGAAAACTGCTCGATCGATCTTTACAAACTAGTTGGTGATTCTATATAATTTGAGTGCGCTGATCTCAAAAATATAGTTAGTTTTTCCCTATCACGTATGGTTTTCTTACTACATGGTGTATCATAAATCCCCCATTTATCCCCAAATGTGAACCATCTTATCGAGACCAACATTGGATTGCACATGCTGAACCATAAATTTTGTTGTTATAGACTACAGTAACGCTTACATAATAATGTAGGGTAAATATATATAACAACCAGTCCCGTTCCCAGCAAAATACTCTCTCCCCTCCCATTAATGGGTGGTTAACATTTGGGGACAGATGAGGTATTACAACACCCCTTGTAGCACGAAATCTTTAGGTGATAGAGTAAAAAGTAATTAAAGCAGAAATAAATAGCTCCTAGCTCTTGGACAAGCATATTGCTTGTTTATGAAAGAATAAAAAAAATCACTGAAAGAAACAAAATATATTTACCTTCTTTACTTGCAAACATTTCAGGACTTATTCCAAAGACTTAAGACTACGAAGGTAGATCTGACTAATGACGACTAAACCGGTGCTTCTTTGATGTTTTCTTATGCTGTGCGTTAGGCTGATCTCGTTGCAGACACCAGCAGTAATCCGCCATCATATTTGTATGCCATCTTCCTTGATATCTTCTTTCCATGGTTTTGATGTCCTGGTGAAATCGTTCCCCTTGCTCCTCACTGACATCTCCGAGATTTTCGGGAAAACGGTCAAGATGCGAAAATAAGAAGTGAACTTTCAGGCTCATGTTACAGCCTAAGGCGCAAAACTTTTTAAGCATATTTTCCACCAGTCTTTCATAATTTTGGCTTTTGTAGTTTCCCAAGAAGTTTTCAACATCTTTGAAACCAAGCCATGCTTCTTTTTCTTTATTAGTCATTGTGTTCAGGAAATGATCGTCTGTCAATAACTTTCTAATCTGAGGACCTATAAAAACACCTTCCTTTATTTTCTCGTAGCTAATCTTTGGATATTTTGAACAAATGTACTTGAAACACACCTTCTCTATTCAATGCTTTGACATACTGCTTCATCAAGCCTAACTTAATGTGCAAGGATGGTAGGAGGATTTTATTTGGTTCAACTAGATGTTCATGTAAAATGTTCTTTGATCCTGGGGTAAGATTCTCTCGAGGAGGCCAAGTTTTCCTCTTCCAGTGCTGGTCACGTGCTCGACTATCCCATTCGCAGATGAAACATGGCATCTTAGTGTATCCTGATTGCTGCCCAAGTAACATGCAAAGGACTTTGAGATCCCCACACAATATCCATCTGTGATTTTGATACTGAATTTTTTCCAGAAGCAGTTTCATGTTGTCATAGGTCTCTTTTAAATGAGTAGAATGGGCCACTGGGATTGATGCATATTTGTTACCTTTGTGCAGTAACACTCCTTTTAGACTGGCTTTAAAGGAATCTATAAACAACCTCCAGTCACTGGTTTGGTATTCGATGCCTAGCTTACACACTAATCCTGTGATGTCCTTGCAAAATACCAAGGGACCATCTTCTTCGAAAAAAGGCACGAAGTCTTTCTCACGATTTCTGTACCAAGCGGTGTGTGTGTCGGATGCCAATAAATTGTTCTCCTGCAATCTAGACCCCAAAAGTTCTGCAGAGTCCTTAGGCAGATTCAAATCCCTAACTAAGTCATTTAGTTCGGCTTGGGTTAATGGTTTAGGATCTCGGTCAGCTGTTGGCTGTTCATAAACATCATCATTGTCTGGATTTGGAGCTGAATCAGAATCTGAATTGTATTGATCCAGACTCTCGGATGGGCGGGGAATAGGAACTTCTGGACCACGGGGTACCGGCCTTATTGCAGATGGAAGACTTGGGTATTGAAGGTTCTCTTTATTCTTTGCATTATAACCTTTAACATTGCAAGAACAGAAGTAGTAGTCGTCGGTATGGTTTCTAGGCTCGCGCCATACCATAGGGATCCCAAATGGCAAACTTTTCTTCTTACCTTTGCTCCAATTCCTTAGTGCCGCAACACACGTAAGAAAAACCTTGTGTGGAGCCCAACTTTTGTCTTGATCTCCGAATTTAATTCCAAAATAAGCATGATAAGCTCTCTTAATGAAGGTCGTTACATTTGTCCTTTGTTTTACAAGAACATACCGACCAGAAATATAACAAAATATGTCTGGACTATGGGTACATCCTCCAGAAGCCATTATTAAAATTTTAAAGACGTAATGTTAGAATTATCTATCAGAAAAATATGAAAAAACGAAATTAATTAAAGATAAAAAAGGTAAAAAATGACAAAACGCCCCAAAATTGTTTTGATAATAACTTTAAAACTGTGGGTGATAGAAAAAACTGGTAACATTTTTTAATTCAGCGCAGCGAACTGCTTCAGAATCACAACTCAAAATAAAGAAATCGATTTTCATGCAGACCGGTGTAATTTAATCTTGCATTTAATGAGAAACAATTAAAACTTGGTGTTCCCGCTATTGGCTTCCAAGACAGCCTGAATTCGCTTTGGGTAGCTTGCCAAAAGTGACGTGAATAGATCTTGATCGTTACGCAAATTTGCTAAAAGAGTTTCAATGTGTTGCGTCATTGTATCCTTCGAAAATCGATTTGCTGCAATTTGAAACAAGTGACATTCAACCTTGTCCTTTATAACTGATCCAATCTGTTCACAGACGTTCAGGTCAGGAGAATTTCCTGGTCATTCTTCATTTCCAAAGAAATCGATCTCATGGTTCCTCAACAACTGTTGAGTGGCTAATGCCTTAAAGCAGGGGGCCTTATCTTGCAGAAGTGTGACCTGATCGACATCCATAACATTGTTTGAGTTTCTTAGAAAAGGAATGACATGCTGGGATAGAATAATATCACGAAAATACTGTCCATCCCAACTCTGACCATTTGGCTTCAGCACCCACATGAGCTTCTTTGCAGTGAACAAAACAAACACACCAACACAGTCTGGACTTTTTAATAATTCGCGATAATGTTCATTGTCATCGATTTCATCTGGTGTTGTGGCCCACACTCGATCATTTTGGTAGTTAGGCCGACGTGTTACGTAAACAAAAAATTCATCGGAGACAGCTAAATGCATGAAATCATCCACATCCCAATCTTCAAGATAATGGGCAAACCACATTCTGTCATCGATGTTAAGTTCAGTTTTTCTTGGCTTTGGAAGTTCATGCCAAGGCTTTAAACCTTGCCTATGACGGTACAGCCGAATGATCTCACCACTAACGATCTTTCCTCTCAACACTTCGATCCCTCTAGAAAGTTTAGCACAGCTGTTTTTCCGCTTACGCGTACCGCTTTCAATGATGTCCTTTTTCCTGAGAGAGTAGCAAATTTGGGCGCCCAGATTTGGTTGTATCCATTTCACATTCATCCAAAGTTTTATTCCAATTTCTTTTGACGAAGTCCTCAATTCTTCGCAACTTTTTGGCAACCCATGAACGTGTTATAAAGGTGGCTCCAGCATCACGAGCTTCCCGAAATGTTATTGCTCGTATGCGATCTATCACACGTTGCCTCTCCGAATCACCAATTAATTGAGAAACCATTATATTATCACTTTATCAACTAGAGTAATTTTAATTCCTGCAATAAATAAAGAATTTTATATATTTTTATAATCACTAGAAACTATTTCGATATAAGTAAACATGTAAGCTGCAAATGGGGGGCTAAGGTTTTTTTGAACCCCTTACAGCCTTTCATTTCTCCTGCACATATCACTTTGGAAGGGATTTATAAATTTTTAAAAATTATTCGATTTGTGCGACACTGAAATGAATGATAAAACGGTATGCAGACAAATAAAAAAAAGTTCCCATATGTTAGCACCCGCTGTATTGGATAAAAGTGTATATATTGTATTTATTTTATGTAAAGGTGTATTTGTAAAATGCCTCCATTAAAAATTATTTAATGGATGCTGGTTCCGCTTTGTACATGTTTTCTAACATTTAATAAATTAAATGAATATGCAATGTGTTTTGTTCTGAACCCCAATAATACGTACATTACTTCCTCGACGACCTGGCATTCGTTGGACCGGATGTGAGCCAATACCTCGACCTCTGTATTCAGGTGGCTGGGTTGGCTTTGCGGGAAAGCATCCATATCATTTATTCCCCTTTCATCAAAACGAAAAGTAGCTATAACACGTTCAAGTTCCTTTTCCTTCTTTTAATGAGAAGTTAACATGATTAGTAGGGCGGATCGAAAATGAGGTTTTTAAACTTTTTTTCGAAATTCAAATATGGCAAGTGCGGAAAATATGTGGGTGCTATAGATAATGACTGTGCATAAATATTAGTCCTGCGAAAGTATATCTTCAGGTGCCACAAAGCCGTCGAAAAAAGTGAAATATAATGATTTTCTTATATTCTGCATTAGTACAATAACTGAAACTTACTTGTTATTATTATATATTAAGTGTTCCAATTACCAAAATAGTTACTGAATTACGCAGCTCTTAGTTTATTTAGATCAATGTTCTTTTGATTAATGATCTAAATAATCCAGAACTCACCACGAGGAGGTGGCTGCGTGTCGAGCTCCACCCATGCCCTCCCAACCACCCATCCTTGCGCATGTTTTTTTCTATTAACGTTTTATTTAAACTTTATATTCAGCTTTACTTTCGAATGATGGCATTTTTTTACGTGACTGAAGTGTTGATCTTATGAAGCCATCTCGCGCGTTCAATCCAAATACTTTTGATGATGCTTCAGTCACTAATTTTACCATTCTTTCTACTACTTGTGTATGACAAGGGAATTTCTCGAATGGAGGGGTACTCTTGTTTTCTATGAATTCTTCAATCTCATTTTCTGTCAGGTGTCTTGTCACAGGTGTTTCAGTGACAATGTATTTTTGCCAATTAATTAAATCAGTATAATCAGTAGCTTCAAATTGAATAACAGGTACTGTGAAACGCCTTACAACTTTTTCCTTGTTTGTTTGCCTTGCTTTCTTTATTCGTCTCCACGCTAATTCTCTTATGGCGCTGCGGTCATCATGAATCATTGATGCTAGAATATTTTCTGGATTTGCAAAAAATGCATTTCTTTGTATGACAGGGTTTACAATATCCTTTACTTCGTCATTCAGTGTTCTTGTTAGTTCAATAGTTTTGAAAACATGTTTTGGGCCATTGACAAAAGACGTACTTTGCTTAATAGAAAACCACATTGGGATGTAGACCTTCATTATAAAAGAAGCAATGTTCATGAGGTTCTCAGATGGACTTACAGTTGAAACGTATAGACGAAGCAAACGATTTGCTGTAGTCAGCCATCGTGAATGTGCCATTTTGCCTGGACTACGATGAGCAAGATCTGGAGAGCAATATCCCTTTGTTATGGCCTGATGAATATCAATTAGATATTTTTGGTCGGTGCTAAGATCTTCACAGTCTACAGTTGGTTCCTCAGCATCAATCCTTTCAAACTCGACAATAGGAAGACTCTCACAGTTCTCTAATTCCCTGCCAATAGGACCGGTGAATCCGCGGGGGCCAGATGTTTTTCCATCCAGCTTTGCAACTAAATGGCTTAATGGCAATTCATTGGCATGGAGCTGGCACACTAAATGTTGAACTGGCTTCTTCAGCTTCAATTCTATAAGCCTTATAACGCCTCCCTTTTCTCCAGTGTTGACTGCTGCACCATCGCATCCAATGGCAACAAGGTTTTCCAGGTTCATGTCATTATTTCCAATATACTCAAACATTCCTTTACATATTTCTTCAGCTGATCCAGAATTCACAGAATAATGGCCCAAATAATCTGAACCAGGTTCTCTCACTAAAGTGATATGTTCTTCTGTTACCTTCTTCTGATTGGACTCTTTTTTTTCTTGGAAGAGTGTAGAATCTTTTCGACCATCAAAATAGATTCCTCTGATTGGGACCTGATTTTGATCTTTCATAATTTCTGATCTCTTCTTTTGTCTTTCTCTTCTGATTTTACTCCTATCCACTACTTCAGATGTATTGTCAATAGAAACTTCTCCAATATCTTGCAATACTGCACTAACAATGAATGCTGCAGCTCGATCTGAAACTGCAGTCCTGTCACAAGCAGTAGCCACTGAAGGTAGATTTGTAGTTTTCCTTTTCTTGAATAATTGTTCTTCAGGTTGTTCGAGCTTTCTCTTCGAGCTAACTGACTCTGGAAATGTATCGTCTGATATTTCGCCAGATTCACTTTCACTATTTGATGTCGATGATGATAATTCAACATTTGTATCCTGCAATTTCTCCTGTGAAGATTCTTTGGTGAGCCTCACAGCTTCTTTTTGCTTTCTTAGCAACGTAGATGCTTTTTTCTTTGAGAGTGTAATATCTACTCTATCAATAAACAGTTTTCTTTCACTCCTTTGATCTAAGAGGAACGTCACTTCTTCCTTTGGAACCGTTTTTTCTTTGGGACAAGAACATTGTGTTAGTACTTTGCACTTGCACGCTGCAATGTCAAAAAGTTTCGTGTGTGCTTCTTTTTTGAACATATCAATCTTTGCTTTGTAAGCTTCAGAATTTTTTCTGCTTTGGTATGGCTTCATAATGACACGATACTTTTCGTGGTAGCTTCTGAACATTGTTTCAATTCGCCTGTCTGACAGAATTGGGACGGAAGCACTTTCCCAAATTGTTTTCAATTTATCAACAACTTGTTCTAATATTTGAGATATTGAAGGATCTTTATTAGTATTCTGTTTCAAATCGTTTCTTACAAACAAGTAATATTTAAAAACTCCTTCGTATGTAGGAAGATTCCTGTGCCACAAATCTTCCCCCATACCAAACATGGGGCACTCAGTTGAGGCCCTGGGTGATTTTGCACAAACTCGAGACATTTTGAAAGTATACAAATCTGAAAAAGAAAGAGCTAATATCAATTATACGTTAATTTCAGTTAATAGTACATGGCAAACTTAGGGCAACACAATACAGAAATGCGAAATATAGTTTAGACTATCTGAGTAACGCCAACAACAGAACACCCACCTGCTACGAGAGCGACAGCTACACTGAACCGAGGTACTCACGTGACAGCTGAGTGAGCTGACTATAGAAAACTGTTTTTAGAGAATAGAAACTTTTTTAAAGGTTGACTGAGCTATTTTTATACAAGTGTGAATAAATTCTTGTCTATTGTGCATCGTGGACTCTTCTGTAATTATTGGTTAAAATCTGCTTTTTTCAATTTTTTTCAATATTGAAGGTCATTGTGGCACCTGAAGATATTAATGTTATGATTTTAAATTTATACCAGCTTATTTCCTCACTACTCCACACATTTTCCACACTAGCCAATTTGAAAATTCGAAAAATGAGTTTTTCACTCCGCCCTAATGATTAGTTCATACTGAATGAAATAAATTTAAGTAAAATTAAAGTTTAATTATGCCGGGGTATGCTATACTAGGTTAGGTTATATTAAGAGATGAATGGTAAAACGCTGGGTGATGGAATCCCCGTTAAATCGTAGATCTAGGGTGGGGTGAAAAGTTTGAACTTCTTGGCTAGGTTAGGCTAGGTTATATTATACCCGGAAAGAGTCCTGGGAATAATTTTTTCGTTGTAGAAAAAATCAGAATAAAGCCAGGTTAGGTTAGGTTATATTATATCTCGTTAGGACAGGCTAGGTTAGCTCGACCTCTGGACAGCTTTCCTTTCACTTCGTTTTACGAATTTTAAAAATTATAATACTTGCAAATCCTAAAAGTTTCTAATATTTCTATTGTATCTAAGGGGTTCCAAAAAACCTTAGCTCCCCCATTTCCAGCCTACATGTTTACTTATATCGAAATAGTTTTTAGTGATTATAAAAATATATAAATTTCTTTATTTATTGCAGGTATTAAAATTACTCTAGCTGATAAAGTGATAATATAATGGCTTCTCAATTAATTGGTGATTCGGAGAGGCAACGTGTGAGTGTGATAGATCGCATACGAGCAATAACATTTCGGAAACCTCGTGATGCTGGAGCCACCTTTATAACACGTTCATGGGTTGCCAAAAAGTTGCGAAGAAGTGAGGACTTCGTCAAAAGAAATTGGAATAAAACTTTGGATGAATGTGAAATGGATACAACCAAATCTGGGCGCCCAAATTTGCCACTCTCTCAGGAAACAAAGGACATCATTGAAAGCGGTACGCGTAAGCGGAAAAACAGTTGTGCTAAACTTTCTAGAGAGAGCGAAGTGTTGAGAGGAAAGATCGTTAGTGGTGAGATCATTCGGCTGTACCGTCATAGGCAAGGTTTAAAGCCTTGGCATGAACTTCCAAAGCCAAGAAAAACTGAACTTAACATCGATGACAGAATGTGGTTTGGCCATTATCTTGAAGATTGGGATGTGGATGATTTCATGCATTTAGCTGTCTCCGATGAATTTTTTGTTTACGTAACACGTCGGCCTAACTACCAAAATGATCGAGTGTGGGCCACAACACTAGATGAAATCGATGACAATGAACATTATCGCGAATTATTAAAAAGTCCAGACTGTGTTGGTGTGTTTGTTTTGTTCACTGCAAAGAAGCTCATGTGGGTGCTGAAGCCAAATGGTCAGAGTTGGGATGGACAGTATTTTCGTGATATTATTCTATCCCAGCATGTCATTCCCTTTCTAAGAAACCCAAACAATGTTATGGATGTCGATCAGGTCACACTTCTGCACGATAAGGCCCCCTGCTTTAAAGCATTAGCCACTCAACAGTTGTTGAGGAACCATGAGATCGATTTCTTTGGAAATGAAGAATGACCAGGAAATTCTCCTGACCTGAACGTCTGTGAACACATTGGATCAGTTTAAAGGACAGGGTTGAATGTCTCTTGTTTCAAGAACCTGCAGCAAATCGATTTTCGAAGGATACAATGACGCAACACATTGAAACTGTTTTAGCAAATTTGCGTAACGATCAAGATCTATTCACGTCACTTTTGGCAAGCTACCCAAAGCGAATTCAGGCTGTCTTGGAAGCCAATGGCGGGAACACCAAGTTTTAATTGTTTCTCGTTAAAAGCAGGATAAATTCTCTTTTGTAAGGTATGTTTAGTTTTACTGTACCTCTAATGGTTTAGGCCATGGGCTGGGGGCTAATGTTTATTGGAGCCCCGTATATTGTGTAAAGGTGTATATACATTTCCGCGTTAAATCACAAACTAATTTTCAGCTATCTATAATTTTTTAAGTTATCGAGAAATGTACAGTTAAAGCCACACCATATATATATATATATATATATATATATATATATATATACACTATATGATCAAAAGTATTCGGACACCGCATGGTTTTGGGAAAAATGGTTTTATTATGGCATTTAGTAACCAGTAGGTCCACCCTTTGCTTTTATTACAGCGTCAACACGTCGAGGCATACTTTCCACCAGTTTTCGGTAAGTCTATGCAGGAATGGCTCGCCATTCCTCTTGCAGAGCTGATGCAAGAGATGCAATTGAAGCCGGGCGTGGTGTGCGGTTTCGTATCCGTCGCTCCAGTTCGTCCCACATGTGCTCGATTGGGTTGAGATCGGGGCTCTGAGCAGGCCAGTCTAACAAATCCACCTTATTTTCACGAAACCAGTCCTGCACACGCCTTGCAGTATGGCAGGGAGCTCGATCCTGTTGAAACAAACAATGGCCATCTCCGTAGTATTGCCACAGTGTAGGGAGGGCCGAATTGTCCAGAACGTCGAGATAAACGTCAGCGTTCATGGTAGTGGGTATAACAACCAACGGGCCGAGCCCTAGCCAGGAAAAACAACCCCATACCATGATGGACCCTCCATCGAACTTCACCGTTGGACGTACACAGTCAGGAAGAAGCCGCTCTCCGGGCTGTCGCCACACCCAAACACGCCCATCAGACTGGAAGAGTGAATACCGCGACTCGTCGCTCCAAAGAACAATTTTCCAGTCCTCCACGGTCCAGGAACGACGGGAGACACACCAGGCCAAACGACGCGTGGCATTAACTTTTGCAATCAGTGGCTTCTGTACAGCTGCTCTACCATAATAACCGAGTCTGTGCATCTCTCTGCGGATAGTTACAGTACTAACGGAGGTACCGGATGCTCTTCCTACCTCCTCAGCGATGGAAGCGGCAGAGGACGTGCGGGACTTCTTGACATGTCGTACCAGACTTCTTCTATCACGTTCCGTCAGTTTGCGTGGTCGTCCGGAACGTTTTTTCGCGTTAGTTGCACCGTCGTGCTTCCATCTCATGATAACATCCGCTACAGTCGACTTTGGTATATCCTGTTTGGCTGCAATGTTTCGTATAGAAACGTTACTTAAATAACATCCGATGACGAGTCCACGTTGGAACTCGGAGAGTTCACGTCCGCGCGGCATGGCTTCACAACAGTTATTGATAACTTAACAGAACACCTCAGCATTATAGTTTCGCCACGCTTTTTCCCAGCATACCTTTTCGGCGAAGGTGATATTTGCAGAAATGCGGATTTTCCGGGGTGTCCGAATACTTTTGATCATATAATGTGTGTGTGTATATATATATATATATATATATATATATATGCCGAAATAACCGCAAAGGAAGGAAACAGAGAACAGGACAATAATTAAAAACAAGCACACTAATTTGCTGCTCAAAAGGAAGATTAGCTGGGTGATAACATTTCACTTCGTTTTATTACGAATTTTTATAAATTATTGAACACTGATTGAAACGATGTATGTAGACCGAGAATAAAGCACAAATTATTTTTCAAAACGCATTTATTGTGGCCTTTTATAAGTCAACACTGAATGAACCGCAGTATATAATCACAAATTAATTACATCTCTGCGAAGTCGTTAGCGGAAAAATCGTTCTCGCCGCCACAAATTTCTGTAACAGTCTGCGTTGAGATAAGTTCATTCTGGTCTACAGCGTTGAAAAGATAAAATGTAGAGAGCGATGGGACATCCTCGTTTACAAACAATTCAAGAGAGTTGTAGAGCTGGCTCATAGCAAAGTATTTCAAAAGCATTGTTCGAAAAAAACGACTGAATTGAGGCCCTGAGATGAAAGTGACCCCTTTTATAAATGAGGCTCGTAATTGTGACCATCCTACGATACCCGATTCGCGAGCTTCCTATTGGCTATCAGTCAATTTTGAGCGAAGCTTAATGCATAGGCCCGCCTAGCCTCCAACCAGAGTTTCTGGGCTCCGCCCACAGGGTTGTGATTGGCTGCCCCGTGAAATCTGGGGCGTGTCAGATACACCCATTCGTAGTTTCGTCGGGGACCGACGAGTTGGTGGGAGATTTGAACGTATGATAGGCAGCCAATTATATGAGGTGCTTAAGGAGTTTGGAAGATAAATTTGTAAATGGATTTATGGTGTCCCATCTAAAATAGATTCGGAAAATTTCTCATTTCCCCTGAAAATTAAATCGCAAACTGGGAGGTAATTTCCAAACCAATTACTCATGAATGAAAAGGAAAAAATCATCACTGCGCGAAGTTCTTCAGCCCTTCGAGCCAATTCTCGTACTGTAAAACTTTATTGGGGTCCCAGACTTTGCGTACGATACAATAAATAAATTAAAAAAATTGAGAGATGTGTGGTGGATGCAGGTCATTAAGCCGAAGTTTATCTAGCGTCTTCATCAAACTCACAATTTCAGAACGCTGTTTAATATAATTGTATATATATATATATATATTCCATAAATATTTGTCCTATTGTTCAGTTATATACTTCGTTTAATTAGGAAATGTATAGGAGGGATTTTGTTTATACCGCCTTACCTTCTCTCCATTTCCCTCAAGCTTTACACTCCCCCTTAGACCTACTTTTTAACAGGATAAATATATATAATATATAATATATATAATATATAATATAAGAGCGCGAGAGATAATTGTACATATATAGGCTCACCTTTGCTTTCGATGGCTTCGGCCCGAATTGTTCATTCTGGCGAAGGTCAAGCTTTACACCACCTTAGACCTATTTTTAACGGGGATATATATATATATATATAAGAGAGAGCGAGCGAGAGAGATATATTTGTACATAGACTCTCCTTTGCTTTTGATGGTTTTGGCCTGAATTGTTCATTCTGGCGAAGGACAAACTTATCACCCCGCCTTAGACCTACTTTTTAACGGGGATATATATATATATATATATATGAGAGAGAGCGCGCGAGCGAGAGAGATATTTGTGCATATATTGGCTAACATTTGCTTTCGATGACTTCGGCTCGAATTGTTCATTCTAGCAAAGGTCAAGCTTTACACTCCACCTTAGACCTACTTTTTAACGAGGATATATATATTGTAAGCGGGGATCTCTCTTAACCGAGGGGGGATCCCCAAACACAATAAAAGTACTCCTGGATCGTCTGGACTCTCTCAATGTTGAATACAGACGTGACCACAGAGTGCGCCGACCTTTGTCGTCGCTTGCGGAATCCGGGAGCTTTCCTTAGCCTTCATTTCGCCCGTCGAGTGCGGATTAACTGAGAGTCAACTTTAATTTTTAGGCACTTTAATTAAATTCAGGTAAGTGGATTACAAGCAAATGTTTGTATAAGTATTTCTTCGATTCAAGTTTACAAAGGTTATCGTTGAATGATTCTTAAGTCTAAAAGTGACAATTAAGGTCACGTTTAAGTAAAATGAATTAAGTCTACTGGCGTTTCCTTCTGTCAGATCTTCATTTCCGATATTCCGATATATAGCGTATTCCCTATTTGGGGTGAAATGCTCCCCTTCACCCAGGGTTTAATTTACGTTAACTGAAGATATTAGAAGACCTCCTTCTGAGGCACTCTTTGCCCGTTCTAAGGTCTTCTCAAGCACAACTAATGACAAACGGGGTAACATGCACCCCGTTACCCGCGGTAAAGCAAAACTAATAACATACGGGGTAACTCGCTCCACGTTACACGCGGTAAAGATAATTAAAGACTTCCTCCTGAGGCACGCCGCGGCCCGTTCTGAAGTCTGAAGCATGGCTAATGCATACGAGGTAACTCGCACCCTGTTACCCGCGGAGACCTAGGTAAGACACTCCGAGAAGATAAGTGAATAAGTTGCCCGCTACGGTGTATTCGTTAATCTTCCTGTTGAGCTCTACTCTAGAATCTGTCCTTCAAAGGCGGGACCCCTCCTTATATACTAAGGTGTCACCTTTTCTTCACTTTCATTCTACATTTTTTCACTGCTTATTTAACACATAAAGAGCACTTTTATTCTTTTTAGATTTTAGTTAAATCGGCCTATCTATTTTGGGTGGAACTCCTTTTCGTAAACGAAGTATTTTTCTCAACGGTGTCCCGAGGGTTGTTCGTAAGACATGTCCTCATAGCCGGGATTTTGCGCTGTTTCTGTTCGACGGTAGAATCGGACAGACGGCGGTTGCATCCGGATCGGTTCCGGACTGGCAGGACGCCTCAACCGGGGTGGCTCTTGTACCATCGGAAGTCGTCCGGAGAAGGCGAGGTAGGTGCATTCGCTTCCGTAGGTGTCGTGGTGTCGACGACGGGGATTGCACGGCATCGGTATCGGCGATACTTTCGTATTATCATGATCCCCAGCCAAAGAGCTCCAAACGAGAGACAGTGTAAGCATGGAGTGAGTGATAACGGATGATTTTTTATCATGGTACTTCTCCAGGGTGACTCTTTTTAGATAACGTGTCATCTCCTTCAGGTTCACTCCTTTTGGGAGCGAAGCGTTAAAATGTTTCAATGCCTCGTTCGTCTGAAATGATTTTCGTATGTAGGTGACTTCCGCGTCATTTATTAAAGGCGGCAGTTCCGTCTTCAAGGTGAAATTTCGAGGGTCTGCGAAAAGGGAAACTGACGGGATTATCTTGTGGTCTGTCAATATTTCACACCCTTCCGGCAATGGAAACTTGCTGGCTCTTTGTATCTTCAGTTGGTGTTTATTTTCTGTTCCTATCCCACATTGAAGTAGCAAAGTCAAAGGGTTTGCTACACTGTAGTACACGTCGTGTTGGTGTCGCAGGAACACGGGGGAAAAATTTCGTTTGATAATCCGATGAAAGGTCGTCAAATTTGTCAGGTGACCAGCTTGGAAGAGTCGGACTACACAGTACTCTGAATCTTTGGTTAAAATGTAAATAGGCACTGGACAATGGAATGTTTCTTCTATTCGAGTACAGCCGTCGAGAGTGTCCATCAATAAGTAGTTTAGACGGTCTTGACTTACATCAAAATAACGGGGTTTTGGCACAATTTCCGCGTACAAGTCTCCTGTTTCCATCCAAATTCGTAGATGGTCTATAAGGAAAAGTGTCGTGGGAGATTCTATAGCCTTCAGGGGGGTAAAATTATTGTGCGAAGTTCGTCTTGCGAGACCCTCTGTAGACGGGTTCTCCCAAGTCTGAAATAAAGGGGAATAGTTACCATGTTTAAGATATAGGGTAACAACCGTCCTACTTTTGGTTCGATTCCCTTCAATACTTGAAGGCAGAAAGCAGGATCGAACAAGAATGAGTCTAATATTCCCCTGTAATGCAGTCTTCAGTCTATTTAATCGTAGGTGAAGCCCTTCGGTATATGTGGAGAGGCTGTGTGCCATGATGGTCAAGAATACAACGTACTTTTCCTCCTCTATTTCTTCCCGTAAGCTGGCAAGGTAGATTCCCACAGTTTCTTGGAAAGAATGGATGTTCTCAGAGTGTAAGTCTACATAGTTTTGGAGACTGCTGACGTCGTATATCGTAGCGTTCAGCACGGTTATATTGAATTTAAACTTTCGGCCAAATTTTCCTCGTTGGCTTCGATTGCTTGTACATGTTTGATGACGTTGTCCACTGAACTTTGCTGTGCAGTTCCGAAAGCAAAATTCATGAGTCCTCCCACTGCGTCGATTAGTCCCCGTCGTCGTCGTCCTCGTGACGGGCCTTCCGAGGGTTCTTGACTTAAGGTAGTAACGAAAACAGAGTTCTCTTTTAGTCGCTAATATTTGTTCACGAACGCCTCGCAGAGTGGTCATTAAGATTCCTAATTCTTCTATAGAGTGAACCAAAAGTAGGTGGACAGTAAATGATAACGTTTATTTTGAGAATACATATTTAATTTTTTTGTATACTATAATACAAAATAAAATTTAAATAAATTTAGTTATAATATTTAATATAATATAACACAAACACCAATGTTATAATGAACACCATAGTTATAATATAATATAACACAAACTGTATTCAACCTACTGTCCACCTACTTTTGGTTCACCGTGTATAGTGCTTTCTGTAATGTTTCTTGATCCGCTTAGTCGGTGTTGTTCCGTTTCACAGCGAATTATAAGGTTCTTTTTCTCATCTAAAGCTTGCAAGTGTTGGTAATAAGATCCTAGACGCAGTCTAACACTAAAAGTATAAACTGATCCATGGGATATTAAGGGACCCAATGGTTCGAACAGGACTCCATCGTTTACAAGGGTTTGCGCCCCTGCTTGAACTACGCACAGTAACAGGAGGAGGGCGACCATCTCCTTTAGCAGGACACTTTGATGATTTTTAATTTTCCTTTAATGACAAGAAATTAAGTAATACCAAATGGAAAAATTAATTGAGCAATTCTACGAAAAAAAATTTTTTTTTGGATTATTAAGTGATCTTATTTCGCTATTCCTCCTGTTTCACATCGAATCTCAAAAACGAACTAACTTAGCAGCTCTCCGTCATTTGGCTGAAAGATAAATAAATATAAATTTATTCGAGACGTCAGTTCGTTTGCCTACATTTCATCCTTCATATCTGGTCTCTTGACTTAGCCATTTAATTTGGTTCTCATGTCAACCACAATTTCATACTTTAATACGAAAGAACTCGAGGGAGATATCAGCTTATCTGGGACATTACTGATCGGGTTACTACACTGCCTACACTTTTCTGTGAACGCCTACATTCTAATGCCTACACTCCGAAAGTGCCTATCGAGTATTTCGGGAAAGAATATAGACGAAGTTTAGGTGTATTTTGTTGCGTGTCAAGTCTTTCATCCTCTTTGCATCGCTTAATTTAATGTGTGTTGTATTGCTCAATTTAACATGTATTTTGATATCCTAGATGCACGAGTTGAAATTCTTTTCTTATCCTCCTATTTAGACAAGCTTGAAAGAAAAAAACTTTTTACTCAGCGAAGCTTTACATTTTCGTTACGCAATTTATTTATTTTAGTGCCAAAGCGCAATTATAATCATTTATGTACAGGGTTTTTTTATTGATAAAACCTGTCTGGTGGCCTTGTGTAGTGCCTCCATAAACATTTCATTTCATTGAACCTGTTTCTGTACTTCGATGGTTCATTTCTCAATTTCTTGGATGTAATTTCGGCATCATTGCCTCGGACATTATCTTCTCTTCAGATCGTGTTTATTATTCCTTCGTGTTGGTCGCTCAGGGTCTCTACATAATCTAGTTATTTTATGTTGTGCATTTGTTGTTTCTGTTTTTATGTTATTTATATGCACTCGTTTACTTCTCGATGTCGTTGGGTCTCTGACCAGGAACGTATAATCATTTATTTTTTCCAATACTTGATACGGACCCTCATGTGGAGTCTGCAACGCTCGGGGGGATCCCCGGGGTTGGAGTTTTCTTGATATAAACTCTCTCTCCCTTCTCTATATTACGTATTTTCCTTCCTTCCGTCCTCTGTATCATTTTCTTATGTTGGCTTTCTAAATGTTTCCTTACTGTTTCGTACGTTTTTTCTCTCATGTGTTCGTGTCTCCACTTATATTCTTCCAAGTCGTCAGGGGCGGCTTCCGCTCCGTCCACTTCTCTCGGAATGGTATTATTCCTGCCGTACATCAAGAAGAACGGTCTCTCGTTCGTTGAGTTGTGGATGGTATTATTATGAATATTTTTAACGAGGAGCAAATATTCATCCCAATAATCAACCATTTGGTCTTCTATTAAGGTTCTAAGACCATTTTTAAGGAATAATTATATCTTTCAACTTGACCCTGACTCTCTGGATGAGCCGGAGTCCCAAAGCTATAGTTAATAAGATATTTCTTCGTGAGGTGAGATATAACCTCATTGGCAATTTCTGTTCCGTTATCGGTTTTTAAATTTCTCATTTTACCGTAGGTGAGTATATATAGTGCCCAAAAATGCATTTGGCAACCGAGGTTGCTGTTTTATTTTTAAGGGGTACATTTCTACGAATTTAGTAAATCCGTCCATCAACACTAATACATAAGCGGTGTGTTCTCGAGAACAAGGGAAAGGGCCCACCAAGTCGGCATATACCCAATCCATGGGTTCTTTACAGGATGAAGTTTCTCCTAAAGGGGCCTTCCGAGGGTTTATGTTCTTATATTTGTTACAAATGTCACACGTTTTGATGTATTGTCGTATAGACCCGGTCATATTTGGCCAGTCATATACTTGGGACATTTCTTGATAGGTCTTGGATTCGGCTAGGTGTCCTTATCGATTGAGTTGTGAAACTGCATCAAAGCTTTCCTTTGTAGTTCCGGATCTGGGAGGTAGACCCGGTGTAATTCCTTATCTCCGAGTGATCGGATTGTATAGATTATTTCGTTTTTCATCCTAAATTTCTCTCTCTTTTCCTCGCATAATCTCTTGACACCAAGGGGTCTAAGCTTTGTGCTTTGTGTATTTCATCCACAGATATTTCAGGAGTTTCTTTGTCTCGCAATAATTTCTCAATCAACATACCCGTTTGGGGTATCTCTCCCCTATCCAGGATTGACTGCTGACTTCTTGTGATCGCATTTACAGGGTGATCTCCGTCCTCCAACTCTGATTTTTTTTCAGTCGGCACGCACCGACTCATTAGATCGGCGGCAAAATTTCTTTCTCCCTTGACATATTCCATTGTAAGGTCGAATTCTAATAACGTGACAAACCACTTGGTTAACCTTTTTGATAATTGATTTATCACTGAACTGACCAGGGGTCGGTGGTCGGCTCTTAGGATGATTTTTTACCCCAATATGAGAGCAAGGAATGGTTTAATGCTAATATGATACTCAGTCCTTCTTTCTCGATAACCGAGTATCTCTTTTGAGTATCATTAAATCCCTTACTATAGTATTCCAACTGGACTAACTCACCCTAATCATTTTCTTGCATCAATACTGCTCCGCTGGCGTTTTCGGATGCGTCCGTATACAGGTAGAAGGGTTCTTCGGGTTTTAGATGTTCTAGTAAAGTTTCAACAGTAATGATCTCTGACTCTGTAAGACTTCGTCACGCTCCTTCGTCCATTCAAACCTTTCTCTCTTTCGCGTCAATGCATGTATTGGGCCTAATAATTCGGCAGCATTGGGGATGTATCTTCTATAATAATTTATCAATCCCAACAGCGACTGCACCTCCTTCACTGTATTTGGGGGTCGCAGTTTTTCTATGGCCTCCACCTTATCTAGGCTCGGAGACATACCACTTCTCGTAATATCATGTCCCAAGAATGTCACTTTTTCCTGGAAGAATTGAGACTTACTCAACTTAAATTTCAAATTATTCTCTCTCAATCTTTGTAAGACTGCTCTTAGCTTGGCTTCATGCTCGTCCTTCGTCTTTCCGACGATCAGTATATCATCAATGAATTCGTATACTTGTTTTCCGATTAAATCATGAAGTAAATTACTTATAATGGAACTAAAAACATTGGGAGCCATTTTAAGGACAAAAGGTAGAACCTTATACACAAAACTCGCATTATTGGAAGAAAAGGCTGTCAAATTCTGGGATTTATCGTCCAGGGCTATTTGATGATAACCCTGAGCTAATTCGATGGTCGTGAACCATCGATTTCCCCCTAAACTCCGGAAAATAGAATCTATGTCCGGCAGCTTAAATCGTGACGTTTTCAGCACTTTGTTTAGGTTTCTATAGTCTACTACCAATCTATTTTTATTCTTTTGTTTAGAAGAAGGGGGTTGTTAAAATCGCTATTCTGCGCTCCACTGGACCGCGTTGCTCCAGTTCGGCTACCTGTCTGGACACTTCTTCATGATATTTAAAAGGTAGAAGGGATTGAGGGGTATATACCGGGCCGTGTCTGTGTTCGAGCTCCAGGGAGAGTTCATAGTCCTTTAGAAGTCCTAATTCATCTCTCTCTACGAATACTACATCCAGGTAGTCGTCCAATATACCCATCAATCTGCTCTTTTCTTCCGGTTCTAAATTTGTCTGTCGAACGAATTCTTCGATTATTTCTTGTTTTTGTTCGAAGGTCCTTTTTGGCTGCGTAAAATCACTCATCACTCATCATTTCTCGTTCATAGATCTCTTCTGTCGTCCATGAACATGTTCCTTTCCTGGTTCAACTCTCGGTTTATCTCATCCTCTCTGATCGGGTCGTCGGATTCTACCACGCTCTATAAGCACTAACCTTGTTCGGTGCCTTCTTGATCATTATCACAGTGGCAGTACTACAAGATTCCTACGAATATTTTCAGCTTCTCGCTTTTTATCTTAACTTTGTCGCTCGCTGATATATTATGCACCAATATGTGGCTGTTTCCGTCTTCACTTACACACGCTAATTGGGGCTCGATATGTAAATTTATCGAAAATGTTTCAGCTTCTATCATTAATGTTTTTTTTTTTCTTTAAAGGGATTTCTGATCGTAATTCCAAGAAAGCTCCTGCAGAAGGGGCTAATGAAGCTGATCCATTCTTTAACGTAAGAGGTATATTTACCAAATTGACTCCGTGGGACCTTAGGTCCTGCATATCTATAAGTATCTTAGATACCACCGGAACTTGAATTCAGTTCACGGAAATCACAAAACCTCTTCTTTCTCCTCCAACCTTCATGTGGTTCCTAATGAAATCTGCTCCAATAAGTAATCATACTTAAGCCTACGGGTAAGTCTTCAACAATTAAAGCATCGATTTCGTATGTCGTGCCCTCGATAATCAGAGCCATTTTAATTTTAATTTTTGTGTTTAATTTCTCATCGTTTATCGCCTTACATTTTTTACTGGTCTCCCTCACCTGGGGTCTTAACCCAAGTGAGTCTATAAGCATTCGCTTTACCAAGCATATATCTGCCCCTGTGTCAATCAGGGCGAGGGGGTTAAGTTCCCGTATTTTGACCTGAATGAATGGGTAGTGAAATATTCGCGCAACGTGCGTCAGTCGTGAAGGAAGTTGTTCCTCGACTGGGTCATCTCCAGCTGCATTTATTTCAAGGAGGGAATTTTCCTGTTTTCCTCCCACGCTTTTTTTCCTTCTCACTACAGGTCTCTTCAATGCTTATTTCCCTTGTTTCGTTTCTTCCCCCTATCTTGGTAAGTTTTACTTCCGATTTGCGCATTTTCTGAGATTTCATTCTTTTTTCCGTTCTTCCAAACAGTTGATGAATCATGCGTTCCGTTATAATCTTCACTGTCAATGTCCCATATGCCCATGTCATAGACTCCATTCGCACGATAGCTTTCCACTAGTACAGCACCTGCACTCGCATTCATACTTCTGTTCACACACACTAACATTGAATCCTGTTTTTCAATTACATCTTTAAATTCATTTTCACACGCGGTTAATTCAAAAATATCATTCACACGATTTCCTTTTCCTTGTACGTTATTTATATTTTCATTTACTTCCTTTTCATAAAATCTATTCATGCTTTTATCACTTAATACGGAATCACTCTCTGCATTTACTTTTTTTTCGATGCAATTGTGAGAGCCTTTTCATGCGCTTGTTTTCCGACGTCAGACTCTGAGGTCAAGGTCGAGCGGCATCCTCTCGCCTCGATTTCACTTTCATTTATACTTGGATTATATAGATTTATCTCGCTTGCGTAGTTTTTCTTTTTTCATTTGCTCTGGCTTATTTACTTCAGTTTGTTCTTTTCCTTCTCCCTTTCTGGGGCTTTTCTTGTTATTTAGGACCTCTAGTCATTGTTCATATTTTTATTCTTCGTTGTCCTTAAAGGAGACTCTTCGGGGGGACTTATCTCTATTTTAGGGAGGCTCTACTCTCCTTGGCCTTGGGGAATTACTTCGGCGGCCTTCCCAATTCCTAGACGGGAATCTTCCTTGATCTCGTTCCTGGGCAGCGCATCCGTTTCTCTACTTCGGCGGCCTTCCCAATTCCTAGACGGGGATCTTCCTTGATCTCGTTCCTGGGCAGCGCATCCGTTTCTCTCCCTATAGGGGGATTCGTTTCGGCTTCTATACCCTTCGTTGGGGGTTTCATAAGGAGAATAGCTACTCCGATTTATGTACAGCGAGGGGGATCGATTTCTTTGGTCATATTGTCGATAATCCTTTCTATTCCAGTTATCAAATCGGGTATCAGGTCGGCTATACGGCGAGTGAAATATATATCGTCTATTTTCATAAGGTGATGGCGACCTCTCATATCGGCTCTCCCTATAATGAGAATAATCATTTCGTCTCCATCCTCGATTTTCTGGATAATCTCTCCTTCGTTGGTCATAAGAATAATCACGGGTTTTTTGTCGTCTCTCTCCATTTCCCTGACTGTCGAATTTCTTCTCTCCCTCTATTCCAATTTTGCCGAAATGGCGATGTGTATCGTCGTTGTCCATCATAATCTTCTTCCCTTTCTCTATTCCAGTTTTGTCGAAACGGCGACATGTATCGTCGTCGTCCATCGTAATCATCTTTTTCTTTATTCCCATTTTGCCGAAACGGCGATGTGTATCGTCGTTGTCCATTATACTCTTTCTCTCCTTCCATTATATATTCTTGCGCCTTATTTCTGTCTATTTCTAATGCTTTTACTCTTTCGATCATTGGACATAACTTAGCTTTGTCCTGTCCCTTCGTATATGTAACATCGCGGGTTATTCATTTGCGTTTGCTGCGCCTGTACTGCATTTACACTCATGACGTCACTTTGCATTAAGGGACATGGATGGGTTGATAGATCGCATGGTGGCGTACTACTATATGGTATTTGATTTAAAGGAACGTTTTGTGGATAAGGGTTTTGTCCTACATGGGGGGACGCGTTTAAGTAAGGGGAGTATGTAGGTGGATTTGGCATTTGCAAATAGGCTTGATTTTGATAGTATGAGGAATCTGGGGATGGTAGGGACCCCAGGTTTAGACTCTGGTAATTTAAGGGATTCAGAAGGGTCACTGGTTCGAAAATAATCCGATCATCACACCTAATTCTTTTAATCTTTGTATTTACATCCTCCGTCTGGTCGCCATACTTATTTCAGAGCTTACGAGGTATTGAATTTAGGATTACTTTATTTACTACAAAAGGAATATCTATATTTTGTGCCATGTCGCCCGCGTCTCTTTTCAACCCTTCGACCTCTCTCTGTATTCTATATGCAAATGATGTAAATGATTTATCTGGACGTTTACACTCTCGATCGATATTCATTAACCTATTTGTAATCTCATCCCTTCTGTTCTGGCAATAAAGGTCAGAACAGATATCCAAAAACTCCTTCCATGTCTTAACTTTTTCTCCAAATCCTACTAACACTAATCTACTAGGGGGAACAGAACACCTAATTGCTAAAGCAATTCGCATTTTATCAGAATTTCTTCCTCTCTCGGGAATTAATCTCGCGATTTCGAAGATGAAATCCTGAAAGGATATATAGCTTCGCACTACCCTTTGGGCCGCTGCAATTAAATATTCAGCATACGTGCCACAGAATATGGGGCAGATCTCTGCTGCATGACGCAGCTTCTTTTCTTCCTCGGGGGAGAAATTGTCCTCCTCGGTATGAGGGGGATATTGGAATGATCTAGTAGCTTGTATTCTATGGGGAAGAGCAGGAGGCGTTTCTCGGCTTTCTAAGCTAACTGCCTGTCTACTGTCTTGACTAATAGGTATCTCGACACTGGGAGTCTTGTCCAATGAAAAAGGCCAAAACTCTAAAAAGTCGTCGCGTAAATTCGCTAATAAAGAGCTATCTCCCTTTTTAAGTTCGCGTTTGATTTTCTCAGGAGATATCCAGGAGGGGACGTGAGGGATTCTATTGATATCAAAATTAGGTGGGAAAAATCGTACTCGTGAAGGGTGTACCTTGGGTGTGCTACCTCGTACAGGAAAATTGTCTTCCTGTCCCCTAAAACCGGTTGCAATACAGACAGGTTTGCTTACCTTTGATTTTTCTTCCTCGTTTGAAAGATTCACTGTCTCATCCTCGCCTGTTGCTTGAATTCTCGTTGCCTCTTCCAATCGCGCCTGAGTAGCTGCTCTCCATCTCCTGATTCTGGGTGGAGCTTCCGTTTTTCTTTTTTCCGTGTAGTTGGTCCTCATACACGCTTCAGTCGGCTTCTGGTACTCGACGGGTATCCAGGAAAAGGGGGAATGAAATACTTACCTAGAACCCACACCTGACACTATTTTATTGTACTCGGGGATCTCTTTTAACCGAGGGGGGATCCCCAAGCACAATAAAAGTACTCCTGGATCATCTGGACTCCCTCAATGTTGAATCCAAACATGACCACAGAGTGCGCCGACCTTTGTCGTCGCTTGCGGAATCTGGGAGCTTTCCTTAGCCTTCGTTTCGCCCATCGAGTGTGGATTAACTGAGAGTCAACTTTAATTTTTAGGCATTTTAATTAAATTCAGGTAAGTGGATTGCGAGCAAATGTTTGTATAAGTATTTCTTCGATTCAAGTTTACAAAGGTTATCGTTGAATGATTCTTAAGTCTAAAAGTGACAATTAAGGTCACGTTGAAATAAAATGAATTAAGTATACTGGCGTTTCCTTCAGTCAGATCCTCAATTCCGATATTCCGATATATAGCGTATTCCCTATTTGGGGGTGAAATGCTCCCCTTCACCCAGGGTTTAATTTACGTTAACTGAAGATATTAGAAGACCTCCTTCTGAGGCACTCTTTGCCCGTTCTAAGGTCTTCTCAAGCACAACTAATGACATACGGGGTAACTCGCACCCCGTTACCCGCAGTAAAGCAAAACTAATAACATACGGGGTAACTCGCTCCACGTTACCCGCGGTAAAGATAATTAAAGACTTCCTCCTGAGGCACGCCCCGGCCCGTTCTGAAGTCTGAAGCATGGCTAATGCATACGAGGTAACTTGCACCCCGTTACCCGCGGAGACCTAGGTAAGACACTCCGAGAAGATAAGTGAATAAGTTGCCCGCTTCGGTCTATTCGTTAATCTTCCTGTTGAGCTCTACTCTAGAAACTGTCTTTCAAGGGCTGCACCCCTCCTTATATACGAAGGAATCCATTCTAACATGCGTCAGAGAGGTGAGTCGCCGTGAGACCAAGAAAGTACGAAGTTCTCAAAGTCAAGGTTCCCTTCCTGAGTTTCGAAGCGGATGCGAGGTGTTTGATTGGAAGGCAAACATGAAAACAGCGAGTGTATGATATCGCGAGAGTGCGGCGTCTGAGCGCTTTTGATTGAAATGAATGGGTGTTTTAATATCACATTTCACATTTCGTGTGAGTGCTTGAGGGCTTAGAAGGGAATGGAGCAGACTCGAGCACTAGTTAATGAGATAAAGATGAACGACTGCTCGTGTATAACATTTAAGAAGGTGGGCATCTGCTCGTGTATAACATTTAAGAAGGTGGGCATCTGCTCGTGTATAACATATATAAATATATATATATATATATATATATATATATATATATATATATATATATATATATAAGAAGAGAGAGCGCGCGAGAGGGAGAGATATTTGTACATATATAGACTGGCCTTTGCTTGCGATGGCTTCGGGCCGAATTGTTCATTCTGCTGAATGCCAAACTTTTCACCCCGCCCTAGACATACTTTTTAACAGATATATATATATATATATATATATATATATATATATATATATATATATATTAGGGTGGCCCTTATATGACCTCAAAAACAGAAAGTGACGGAAGTTTCGCTCTCATACTGAGAGGTCGCCCTCATTGTCTATATTTTGACACTATTGGCCCCAGGGCATGCAGGTCCCCCTACTCAAAAGTTGGTATTAGCGGCTCAAAGGCTGGGGTATCGCGGTTGCCAGCCACTCATTGTTACCTGCCTTTGTTCAAAAGTGTCGCTTTCTTGCAGTCCGGGAACTTCTTTCGGTGGTCTGCGACCACTTGAAGGAGGAATTGGAGCTGCTCCTCATTGCTGGTCAGCAGCTTGTTAAAGTCTTGAATAATGGCAACTCCTCTCTCTGCTCTGTCGTTGACCACAGCCAGGGACCGGACCAGATTTGCGGCAGCTTGGAAGCTTTAGGACTGGGGCCATTCGCGGGGGTCTTGGCGGAAGAAATCATCCGGAAGGGCCAACCTCGTGAAAAGAGCCTTGGAGTTTGCGGACACCAGTTGCTCAAGACCCTTTCCATCGTCATCCAAAAAGATCCTTACATCCAGCTTCGGTCTTTTGTGAGGATCTTCCTCGCCTTCCATGGCTTCCACCATCAACTGCTTTGTTCCCCAGGACACCCTTTCATCGAAGAGAGACAAACCGACCAGTTCCTCGGAAAGATACCACAGATGGTGTGAGAGCTTCTTGGCGGTCGCCTTGCTGATGGCCTCGTGCGGGTACTTCAACAAGGACTTCATGAGGAGGAAGTCGTTGAGAGGAGCCTGGTGAGGAAGTGGAACCTTTGTCCAGGCTTTCGCGTACACCATGACAGCGAACAAGGAGAGTTCTTTGATGCCCTTCTTCTCCACTAAGGTCAACTTGAACTGGTCCCGAAAAAGCCAGATCTTGATGGCGTAGAGGACCTTGGCCATCCAGCGAGCTCGGTGCATTGCTCCAGGAGCACTGAAGTGAATGCCTCGCTGTGGGGTCCCCCCAAGGAAGATGATGCAGAGTTCCACGAGTTACCTGTAGTCTTCCTTGGTATGCTCCGTCTGGGACTGGAAAAACTGAAGGAATTCTTCCTTGACCGGGGCAACTGCAGCCTCCACAACAGGATCAGTGATCGCGGGCTTGAAATCCTTCTGGTCGATGAAAGACCACGTCTCCCGAAACCGATTGAAGAGCTGGATATCCGGTCCTGTTGATGGAACTCGCAGTGCGGCCTCGAAAGCAGCTCCGATTACCAGTTCCAAGATGTGGTGACGACAAGCAAGGTAGAGAAGATCTCTTCCCAGCTTCTGTTCAATCAGGCAGCAGGCTCCGAAGCGATGTCCTGTGTTGGATGCTGTTGTATCAAAACACAGAGTTTGAACCCGGTCACTGATACCCCCACTCCTGCAGGCAAGCTACAGCTGGCGCTTGAGCTTCCCCAGTTCCTGTGTGAAGCTTTGGGACCCCAAGAAGCTTCTCAACTCCTTGCCACGAAACAATGATTAGAAGACGCTCTACGTGCTCCCTGCTCGTCAAGTCCTCCATCAACTTCCCGTCCCAATGGACGACGAGGGGACCTTCACCCGGGAATTCTTCCTTCATCTTTTGTGCCGTCTCCGATCGGTGCAAAGCCCGGAGTCGCTGAATGGAGTTGCGGTTTATGTTCAGCTCTTCCGCATTCCGTCCGAGACTGCTAGCAGCTTCCGTCAGTATGTAGGCGGATCTCCTGGAGGAGATCTGTGTCCTGTCAAGTGCGGCTGCCAGTCCGGCTGTCATGATGTTGGTCCTCCCCTACTTCGCTTCCGAGGGCACGCTCCTCCGCAGGCACCTGAGTCGTCCCCTGTCTCCTCTTCGGATGCGTAGGAATAAGACGACTCGAAAATTGCTCGGCTGGTAGATGCTTCGCACTCCTCAGCGGCTTTCCTCTTCCGAAGCTTCTGAACATTCCTCTTCGCCGCTGCTTCATTCCTTCTCGTTTGCTCCAAGTCCAGTCCAGTGATGTAGCCAGTCCTGTCCTTCTGCCTCTGCATCTGGAGGAAGGCCTTGTCTTCAGGGTTCTTGATCATCTTCATGGCATCCGCGTGCGCAATGTCGAACAAATCGTTCAACTTCTCCTTAAAATCCTCTTCTTTTTTCTTGTGCACATCGCCGGTCCTGGTCTTGTGTTTTTTCAGCCCTTTCCACTCGTCGAAGGTCCGTTCGAGTTTGGCAATGCAGTGCTGTTCAGCCCGAGTGGGAATGCTTGCCAAATGCCAGAATTCCATTACGATGTTGCGGCTTGCCTCACGGACAGGCTGCTTCTCCTCGTGAAGGAAGAGGAAATGGCCAAAGGCCTGACCAATGGAAGGAAGCTTCTTTCCCCTGATTTCTTCCACAAAATAAACACCAAGATAACGCTTCTGTCGCGTATCCATCATGTATCAATCCTGCAAATGAGAACAAGAGTATGAGTAATTAGTATGAGTAATTAGTATGAGTAATTAGTATGAGTAATTAGTATACCGAAAACCTAATAGAAGGAAAACTTTGACGTGCCAGGGCGACCTCTAAATATTTCTCGAAAACCGTCATATTTCGCACAGTGCAGTTAGACGAGTAACGGAAGAAATTGAGTGGGTGAGAGGATACAAAATCGGCACTTCAGTTTTAAGGGCCACCCTATAATATATATATATATATATATATATATATATAAGAAAGAGAGAGGGATCCCTGCTAGTATACCCTGGTTACCCATTTATCTACCAACCGTGGAAGGACGCGCCGCCACCGGGTCTCGAACCCGGCGCATATAGTTGTGTGTACGTAATATGTTATGGGTGTATAGGCCGGTGTGTATGTACCCAAACGAAGTATACACTGTGCAAAATGGCTGATAATGCCTGGAGGCACTGGCTCATTAAGCCAACTGGCTGATTAGGGGCCTATAAGACAGCGGGCGCTCGGCTGAAGTCTTAATATGCGCTTTGCTCTTGCCAAGCGAACACCTCTCTTCCTCTCCCTCTCCTCTCTCTTAGGTTAGGTATACCCCTTTGGGGGGGTGAGGCCGTCCTCTTCTCCCCCAAAGAGGTCTCCCCCAGTGGGAGTTCATTGCAACTTGGGGAATAACTCCGCCTCCAAGTTGCATAACCCCTTGTTACTATTGCAACAACCCCTTCCCCCTTTAGAGGGCCTTGCAACAAGGGGGAGTTGGCACTGGTGCTGGCTCTGGCACTCTTGCAAAATTGATCAACATTTTCAATTGCATTGCACACACTCCTTTTGCACCTATACTACTGACCCTCACTCTGGGTCGAAACGTTTGTAATAATGTTTGGAGCTATCGTCTTCTTATCCCTGTTCCTTCTTAGACTTCGGTTCCCTAAGAATGATTCTGTCGCCAATATATATATAGTGGCGCAAAAGTCACGACTGGTTTTTAAACATCAATAATTTTTTTGTTAATGATTTATTTTAACTTTCCTTTTAGAGAATGACACATTGGAAATAGGATTTTTTTAAGCTATGTATGGAAAATTGTTTCTTTCAAATGACCATTTTCACCTTCACAAATTCGTGCTCTTTCAACAGCGTTCTTCATAACATTTCGCAGGATTTCTGGTCCTAGTCCCCTTATTTCTGCCCGGATATTATTCTTTAGCTCCTGGATAGTACGTGGTTTGTTAACATAGAACTTATCCTTCAAATAGCCCAAAGGAAATAGTCGGGAGCTGTTAGATCTGGTGATCGTGGTGGCCATTCAAATGCAGAATTTCTGGATATCAAACGTTCACCAAAGAGTTCTCTTAAAAGGCCCATAGTTAGCCTGGCGGTGTGGGCAGTGGCCCCATCTTGTTGGAACCACATATCTGGTTTGTCTGCAACAGCTGGTCGTAAGTAATTTTCAATCATGGCCTGATATCTGTCGCCAGTTATGGTCGCGGCGACTCCGGGCTCACTTTCAAAGAAGTACGGGCCAATGACCTTTTCGGATGTAACACCGCACCATACTGTACACTTAACTGGATGTAATTGACGTTGGTGAAGTGTTTCAGGGTTCTCAGTACCCCATATCCTGCAGTTTTGCTTGTTTACAAAGCCATTAAGTTGAAAATGAGCTTCATCACTCATCATCAGATTGTGAGTAAAGTCATTCCATCTGGCCATTTCTTGGAAGCGGACTGCATAGGCAAGGCTTTTTGGACGATCTGTTGGCTTTAGTTCTTGCACTAGTTGGACTTTGTACGCAAACAGGTGTAATTCGTTTTTTAAAATCCTTTGAAGAGACCTGCGAGATATTCCAAGCTGAGCAGAACGCCTTCGGGTTGATGTTTCGGGATTCTCCTCTACACTCCTCTGCACGCATACACGATTAGCACCATGTCGGGCTGAACGTGGTCTCCCGGCTCGTGGAAGATCGCTAACTGAGCCCTGCATCTGAAAACGCGCGACCAAGCGACGGACCATTCTCTCCGAAGGCGGTGTCCGCACTTTGAAATGACGGGAATAGGCTCTTTGGGTTAACTTTATCGATTGATGTATATGTATATATATATGTATATATATATATATATATATATATATATATATATATATATACATATATACATACACTTAACATTCATAGTGAAGACATGCTGTAATTAAGAAAAAATAATATACACTGCATATTACAGTATATATATCGCCGTAATTACCTTAATTACGGTAATTAAGGTTATTTACTCGTATATGGGTTTCAGTGTACAGTACATACATTACAGTATAAACATTTTTCAATTACAGCTACCTATAAAATCTGTGACACGTGGAACAGGCTACCTTCAGAAGTTGTGAACAGTTCTTCTGTGGACCTGTTCAAGAAAAGGTTAGACAGAATCTTGCACACTATTTGAGGGTGTATGAATTTTTCCCTGGCACCCGTTGCCATTGGTACCTTCTCGGTATGGGCCGCAAGGCCTTTACAGGTACTAGTGTGTGTGGGAATTACTTTACCTATAAAATCTGTGACACGTGGAACAGGCTACCTTCAGAAGTTGTGAACAGTTCTTCTGTGGATCTGTTCAAGAAAAGGTTAGACAGAATCTTGCACACTATTTGAGGGTGTATGAATTTTTCCCTGGCACCCGTTGCCATTGGTGCCTTCTCGGTATGGGCCGCAAGGCCTTTACAGGTACTTCGTTTCCTTGTAACTCCTTGTAACTCTCTCTCTCTTGACAAAGTTTTAATAGGCTGGACAAATTTTTGAATACACTCACGGTTCAAGGCTGTTTCCACATGTAACATATTTTAAGAATCGATTGAATGAGTATTTAGAAAATAGTTTTATAATGTAACCTTGCAGGAACTTGTTTAAATATCTACTGTACTTACTACATTTACTAAACATTACTACACTTAGTCTTCCCCTCATTTCAGAGAGACATCTCGGGTTGATTGTGTCCCACATAGCATGGTCAACCATCGAGCAACCCATTTTTTGATCACTTGCTTCATGAACACCTCTAAGCGGGAGATTCTTAATTAGCCGTAACAACGGGTGATCACCCACGAAACTCATTCTCCATAAGGAGCTAATATTCTTCATTTTAAGGAGATTTTCTCTGCTCTGTTGGTGGCATAACACCGCAAAGTACTGTTGATTCAATATATCACTTGCCGCATAAACACCTTTCACGACGGGAGACCCAAGTTGAAACTCAACGACATTCAGAGAGTTGACAGACACATACACATGTCAGACATCAAATTACAGAAAACACGGTCACACACTTGTCTGCCTTGTTAATAGACTAGATAAGTATTTTGTAGAAATAAATGATTTCCTCATGAACTAAACGGCTAAAACAAAATGCATGGTATGGATTAGGTAACGTAAAGTTGTGTTTCTGCCGTCATATTTCTTTTTTTACTCTTTCTTCTCTTGGGTTGCTGGGTGTATATGAAGGTATGAGGGCAGGGCGTGCTGTGGAAAATCTGATTTTCGTTCTCAGTTCCTGTTTCAACTCCTTTCCTATAGAAGCATTTCATCACCTTGCCGGCGTGATGGCTTTGCGCATACATGGGTGTATAAATGGGTAGTTTGATATTTTACTCTCTCTCAGTCCTATTGGGGTTAGCCTGGAGTGGGACATTGGGTGTTTGTTGGCCCGATACCTCGCTAAACAGAGATGTAAATAAAATCAAAACCATATGGTCGAGTTCTTGTGACGAATCCAAGTTGTTTATATACGAATAGCACAAACATATTACTGTATATTAGTTTATACAACGGTACTGTCTTCTGTACGATTTCTGTATGTACACAGCGTAACTGTAGAGCGAGTTTATATATTCTCCTCTATCCTGTAAAATTTGGTTTGGTATTTTTCCAGGTTTAAGGTATTTAAATGAACCAGTTTAATAACAGAAACCTCCCCAAGTGGACTGAAAAAGCTTTGAGGCTTCCTGTTCTCTCTCTCTCTCTCTCTCTCTCTCTCTCTCTCTCTCTCTCCTCGTCACTGGCCTCACCTTTGACGAATCATTGGGCGGGAGTGATCACGGTCTTATTAGGTTTCGTGTGTGCGTCCCTCGGGTGAAACGTAGTAACTCGAGAGGCAGTAAGCTCGATCTCCGGCGGGCGAACTTTGTTAGCCTCAGGGATAGCATAGGAGAGATGGGGTTAGAGTTTGGCGGTGATGTTGAGGGAGTGTGGAGTGCATTCCGGGACGAGTTTATGGTGCTGCAGTCTGCTGCCATACCCTCAAAACCGGTCACCCCTGCTTGAACGCAGCCTAAATGGTTCAATCGTGACATCGCTTCGGCTATCCGAAATAGGAAAGTAGCGTATAGGAGGGCAAAGGCCAATCGTTCCCACGAGAACACTGAAGCGTATTTCCGCCTGTGTAGGGAAGTGAAGGCGAAGGTTAGGCTAGCGAAACGTAACGAAGAACTACGGGTGGCAAGCCTCTGCAAGGGGAACCCTAAGGAATTCTTCAGTTATGTTAATAGTAGAAAGCCCATTAGAAGCATGATAGGACCGTTAAAGGACGGAAGCGGCATTCTGCGGACCTCCGACGCGGACATCGCTAATGTGCTTAATGAGTACTTTGCGGGAGTGTTCACCAGGGAGATACCGCGTCATCCCCGAGCCAGGCGTAGGCACGAAGGTGCTGGCCTGGTAGTGTTCGATGTACCGCGACAGTCATCGCCGATAGAATAGACAAACTGAGCGCGTGTAAGGCTCCTGGGCCAGACCAGTTTCTCCCCAGAGTTTTGCGAGAAGTGCGCGACCAGGTGGCTCCCCACCTGGCTACAGTCTTCAACAAATCGTTGGAGATGGGCCAGGTGCCTGGTGACTGGAGAGAAGCCAACGTGACCCCTATCTTTAAGAAAGGGGATCACGAAAGTCCAGGGAACTATCGTCCCATTAGTCTCACTTCAGTTGTAGGTAAATTATTAGAAGGGATAATAGCTGATAGGATCGTTGACCATTTGGATTCCTACAAGCTGCTTGGGGACTCCCAACATGGGTTTAGACGGCATAGGTCGTGTCTCACCAACTTGCTCGAGTTTTTCCACGTCATGTTGAGTGAGTACGATAAGGGTAGGGCGATTGATATACTTTATCTCGACTTTCAGAAAGCCTTTGATAAGGTACCTCACCGCCGGCTAATAGCGAAAGTGCGCGCGCTGGGTATATGTGGGGAAGTAGGTAGGTGGATTGAAAACTGGCTGAAGAATAGGCGGCAGAGGGTTGTAATTAAAGGGGCCAGTTCGGGTTGGGCCTCGGTCACTAGTGGGGTTCCTCAGGGTTCCGTTTTGGGGCCACTGTTGTTTATCATTTACATAAATGATATAGACGGTGGCATCGTCAGTCGGATCGCCAAATTCGCTGATGACACCAAGCTTGGGGCCAATGTTGGGATGCCCGAAGCGATCGAGGAACTGCGTGCGGACCTAGGTAGGATAGGAGAGTGGTCCGAAAAATGGCAAATGCCGTTTAACTTGGGTAAATGCAAAGTGATGCATTGTCCTTATATATAAAGGAAGGGATAGGTCTCAAGCAAAGAACTTTAGAACAGTTTCAGTGGGGTCCCATCTCCCCAAAATATTTTAAAGAACAGTTAGAAAGAAAATCCCTGACTTCTTGGAGACACTGGAAAGATTCAGTGAGAACCAGCACGGATTCTGATCAGGAAAATCATGCGTATCACAACTA
The DNA here is from genome assembly GCA_023014485.1 of Bathynomus jamesi. NCBI lineage: Eukaryota > Metazoa > Arthropoda > Malacostraca > Isopoda > Cirolanidae > Bathynomus > Bathynomus jamesi. The sequence continues at coordinate 335,377 of JAJOZX010004811.1, forward strand.
ATAGAACAAACACTGTAACAGTATTATGGACGCACATGAAAACTACGAAGTCATATACACGGACTTTGCTGAAACGTCAGACAAATGTGATCATGGTATAATCTTCTTCCTCAGCATAATAGCACATAAAATTAAATATATAGGAATAACAGGCAAAGTGGGAAAATGAATCTACAACTTCCTCAGAGAACGTCAGAGCCATTCCAGGACAAATCAGGCAATGCCTGAAACCACACACACTTAGATTTTGCTTAAAATTGCTATACAGGGTTGTTTATGCTGAAAACACGAAATTTCGAGTTTCAGAGCAATCAGAGTAACGGTTCAAAAGTTATGGGCCCCCCCAATTTTGATGGTGGGGGCTGGCCCCTTAATTTTTAAAAGTCTATAATTCGGTCCCTAATTGAGCTAGGAAAAACATTTAAAAACCATCTGAAAGCTCAAATCCTAAAGAATAATTGACTCTAAGTAATAAAATGCATTTAATCAAATAGTTAATAAGTTATATCAGTTTGAATATTTTTGGGGGGCCCCACCCCTATGATACAGATATTCAAGATTTTTTTCGTCATTTTGTACCTCAATTACTCTTCTATATGATTTAATCAATGACATTGTGTATTTTTCTTCTTGATTAGATGGTGGTGGAGGTTACAAACACATTCTATTTGCTGGGCTTTTAACTTACACCATTATGCCTGTTTTACTTATCAAGCTCTCTTATAAAATGTTTTCCTTGACTTACATGTGGATTAAGTATAGCTATAAGATAAACTTATTAGTGTTTTCCTAAAACTCAATAATAATAATAACTCTCTCAACTTTGTCGATCTTCAAAGGCAAAAAAAATACTGCTAGTATAGTTATGTTTTATTGAACAAATTAAGACATTACTTGAATAAAAATAATTGCTATACAATACATTAAATCTGAAACACTTTTGGTACCTAGCCTAATTCTCAGTATCATATATTTCAAAGATATACACAATTCTGGTGCCAGATTGAATATTAGGAGTTGACATTTCATGAAGGATGTTTTTGCCTTCTACCCAACAGACATCATCTTTATTAGTTGGGAAATAGTATCTATTGTTTTTGTTGGAAATAGGAGTAGTTAGAAACTTGATTTTATAATCTTGGAATTCTTCTGAATAATCTAAAATGATTCCTAGATATTTTCTACCATCATAAATACATGCAACATACTTTCCCACAGGAAATTTTTGCTCATTTAATAAATCTGGACTCGTGTCTGAGTCACCTTGTTCAGAGGTCATAACCTTAACAACATTGTAGTCATTGGAGTCTGAAACTAAATAAGCTTTAATATGACTCTGAGACATTGGCACAATTCTGTGAAAACTTCGTGTGCCCTTCACTGTCACTGCTTTTTCACACCTACTACTGAGTTCTGTTTTATTATGATTTATTTGTTCTTTTGTAATGAATTTAAACTTGATGGACTCAAAATTTTGTGTGCAAAAGTCATAGAAACTCTGTGGAGACAAGATGTGTCCTGTTGTTGTTCTTTGCAAACTAGCTTTAGCTGCTGTTCTCTCCACACTTCCTCCAATGCCATCACAGACATTTTTGCCATGACTAGTGGCAAGAAAGTTCCACTCTGCCTTTATACCAAAATCTGTTTCATGATGGCATAAATTTCTAAAATTAAAACGGTTTTTGTATTGTCCAGCACAACCATCGGAAAAATATTTCATTGTTTTTACATGAGGGAATCTCACTTTAATGTCTTGAACTAAAAATTGTTGAAATGTATACACTGTTGCAGTGTTATGATCTAAACCAGTGGTGGCCAACCTCGGCGCATTGCGCCAAAGGTGGCGCGTCAAGTACTTTGAAGTGGCGCATCGAGGTCTAGTATGAATTGTGCTAAATTTTCACTTCTAACACTAAATATTAAAAATCAAAGATTTAAGCAGTTAACAAGCCTTTTCGTCTATGAAATTGATAAAATCGAAACAAAGATCCCGACTCACTGAATCTAATCTAAAAAATTTACTGCAGCTTGCTACAACAGACTTACATCCAAATATTTTGAAGTTGGTAAAGTCGAAGCAACATCAAAAATCTCATTAATGTAAATATTTTTCACATTATATTTCTATTTAAGGTAAATATTATATTATATTTTTATTTTTACTTACAAGTTATTAGTAATTTTTTCACAAATTTTTTTTTGGCGCATCCGAATTAAACCTAACCTAAAAATGGCACGCATCAAAAAATGGTTGGCCACCACTGATTCTAAACTATCACTAATGATACAATAGCTAGTGTGGCTCAATTTACCATCTTCCATTTTATATACAACCATTGGGTGTAATGTAACTTGTTCGTTTGTCCAATGGAAGCTCTGTGGTGCATCTTGAGTGATGAAAGAATAGTTCTCAGAAAAGTCTCCCAGTACTAAAACTTCATCTTCACTGAGATTTTGCTTAAGGGTCTTCATGTAGAGGCTTTGACCCTTGGCTATATAATGATGACGAGTAAGAGAATAAATTGATTCTGAAAGTTTTTCAATGAATTCCTCCACTGTAACAGTTACATTTGACAAAGTTGCCCTGTCAGTGCTGGTCCTCTGGTCATATTCAATTGAATCCCTGGAAGTCAGTACATTTAATGTGTCCAAATAGTTATCTACACCAGCAACACCAGGACATTCTCTACACTGGTGTAACATACATTTAATGTTGTCCACATCGCAGACAGTTTTGTTAATCAATGAATGATAAGTCAAGTCCTTGTCACCAATTGCTGAAACCATTAATTTGGGGTTCTGGTGATAGGTACAAATACAAACTGAGTGTGTACCTGTACCTCCAGCAATAACACACCATTTGGGTCTAAGAGCTGCAAATGTTCAAAAACTTATACTTGAGTCAGTTTCTTTATACCTAAGATACAGTTCTTTCAAATTACTGAGTAAGAGATGCTTTTGTTTGTAAATTTTGTTTCCATCTTTGTTTCTGACACTAACGCAGTCCTTTTTTTCTGGGTCCTCATAAAGAGCTGTCACATTAGAAATAGTTTCATCACTTATCTGTTTCCCTTTACTGTATTTAGGAACATTTGGCAATATTCCATACTGTTGCGTTGCTTCATGCTCCTTGCTTTATCAACAAGATATCTACTAGCCCCAAAGAACTCTTGAGTTTATGAGATCGTGTATGGGGATAGAGTAAGAATCTGCAACCTTCTTTGGTAGGAAGTTGTAGAGTTGAATGCTTCAGCGAGCTCCCTCATCATAGTTTTGTACCTATTAGATAAATAAAACGTAGGGGATATCAGAATTTTCTTAAATTGAAATTATTAATTTAATGTACTCTAAGATCAGGACCTAAATAGAAAAAATATAAGAATATCTACCTTCCATAGATATTTTTTAGACATTTTTAAAAAGGTGTGATTGTGTTCTGTACGTAAGAATGATATTGAAGAAAAGTTAGGCTATTGAAATTTAAAACATCTAAAATTATATATGTCAAGAGTCCTTAATTGTGACCATGAGTTGCTAATTTAGTTGAATTTGAGCAATCCTCACCTTTCCAATTCTTTTTCCACGCATACGCTCTTGGATGTAGATGCTCCCTCATCCACAGATGCTGAGAAAGACTGTTCAAAACTCTTTTTCAAAGTAGATACACACTTGTCGTATTTGTCTGATGCTTTTTTTTAGATATCCTGTCAGTGTTCATACCATCTGAAATTAGGCATCATCCAAAATTTAGAATTACTGTAAGTTACAGCAACAAATTTTCATAATTTAATAACTGATCAGAATTCATTTATTGTACATAACTATTTTTTGGGCAATTCCTTAAATTGTTAAAGAATGTTATGTTTACAAGTTTGATAAAACTGCATTATTTTGATAACCTATGATTCAGTTCCTCTAGTAAGTAGAAAGAATATGAAATGTTAATGATTTTTAATGACAACAGGCAAACACAAGCCCAGCCAATATAGGCAAGGCACTAAAATAATATGGCAAGCAGATACCATATATGAGCAGTGTTTATCATGTGGTCACAAAAGGCAAACTGAACCCTTAATAACCAAAGCTCATGAATGCTAATGGAAGGAGCCCTCAGATAATCTCAATTTGCTGTGACAAGTTGTAGCATGACTACACAAGCGTGATACCACTCGACCTTACAAACAGGCAGTACAAATTATCTCTCTTATTTTAATATGTGTGTGTATGTGTGCAATATATATAGTTAGGATAAAACTATTATATAGTTAGTATAGCCCAATTCCTGAACTTGGGCTAATATGTCATCTTTTCGCTAGCAAGTACTTTATAATAAAGTGCAAAAAAATACACAACTTAAAGGTAAAAATACACAATATCATTGACTAAGTCATATAGAAGAGTAATTGAGGTACAAAATGACGAAAAAAATCTTGAATATCTGTATCATAGGGGGTGGGCCCCCCCCAAAATATTCAAACTGATATAACTTTTTAACTATTTGATTAAATGCATTTTATTACTTAGTCAATTATTCTTTAGGATTTGAGCTTTCAAATAGTTTTTAAATACTTTTCCTAGCTCAATTAGTGACGAGTTATGAACTTTTAAACATTAAGGGGCCAGCCCCCACCCCTAAAATGGGGGGGGCATAACTTTTGAACCGTTATTCTGATTGCGCTAAAACTTGAGATTTCATGTTTTTGCACAAAAATAACCTTAGATACCAAATTTGAGAAAAATCCAAGTCGGAGTGGTTGCAAATTTCATTTTTTTTGCATGATTTGTCCTGGAATGACCCGTCATCATGTCATAAAAATCCGAGGTATATCATCATCAGAATCGGAAATGTGCGGCTCAGTACCACAAGGAACAGTATTGGCTCCACTCCTATTCATTGTTGTGCTAACAGACAAACAATGAAGTAATCAACAACAGTATAGTAACATCCTTAGCGGACGATACAAAAATCAGCAGAAAAAGCAGTAATGAAAGCCCAACAGAGGAATACAAGCAGAATATACATATGGTCAGAAGACATGACATTTAACACTGAGGAGTTTCATCTCTCGAGATATAGAAGTGAGGAACTAAAACAGACAGCATATTATGCCCCAAGTAGACGAAATTCAGAGAAGCAAGAAAGCAATAGATTTAGGAGTTAAAATGACCGACGATGCAAAATTTGAAACACAAAATCAAATAGCGATAAACAAGAAAATGAGTTGTGGGACAGGTACTGAGACCCTTTAAAAGAAGGGAAAGAGAGTAACGATTACCCTGCTGAAAACACTGATCGTACCAAAACTTGAATACTGCTCAGGCTGGACGTCCCGATATAAAAATGAAAAAAGAAGAAACTAGAGGAAATTTAGAGAATTTTCGCAGCTAATATTGATGGCTGAAAAGAACTCGGCTACTGGGAAAGACTTCTTAAATTAAATCTATATGCACTAGAAAGAAGGAGAGCGATGCATCATAATCTACAAGTGGGAAAAACTGGTGCCTAACCTCAAATTGAACCAAGTAACCATCCAAACAACAGTGGAAAATAGGAAAGGTAGAATCTGTAGTGTTCCCAAACTAAAAGGTCAACCAAGGACCTTAAATTTAACCAGCATCCGAAAGACATCAGGAACATCGCTAATGTCAAAAAGTTGATCTTCAAAAGAAGACTAGACGCCTAGCTCAGAACGGTACCAGACGAGCCTGGTGTGCCTTGCAATGTGGATGGAGATCGCAAGAGAGCAACTCACTCCTCCACCAGGCCAGGCCTAGAGGTGGGGCCACCAGCTTCACCTTCATGTGAAGAAAGACCGACGCACGGAACTACTACGAGGTTACGAAGTACAGTATATATGCAGGGTCATGCATGTTTGCATGGAATGTTCCAGTTTCTCGCAGTCGCCGATGCAAATGCGCAAACGTTTGGTGGTTTGGCACACGTCTGTTTGGGAAGCGCTGTCGGTACAACCTCACAGCAGCTCTTCCGTTTCCATTGGCAGCCCCATACACCATATGCATGTCAGCCATCTCAGCAGTCGTGAAGCGCTCCATGTTACGCGTACTACGTCCGATTTAATGCAGCATGAATAGCTATTTCATGATAATCTGATTGAAATAACTTGAATGGACGGCTTGCCTTCAGATATATGAAGCTCAAAATGAACTAATTAAAATTTTTTCAATTTTAATTTTACTCCCATATATACATATATATAATTGAAGCGTCGCGAGTACTAAGGGTGAACTCGCCACATTGCAAATTTGCGATTATTCCATGAACGAATAGTTCATCCCTCCCCCCATCCACAGACACTTGGTGTAGCCAAATATCCCCCTCGTACACTCAAAATGTAGTTATTTTCAATGCGCGTATTGCTTTGTCCTCGTACACAATAGTCACAAAGTTTAAAGGCGTTTATTTCGAAACTGGTTTCGTAAGTTCGTCCCCCTCGTACTCGCGACGCCTCATATATATATATATGGTGCTTTCCTGTTAACGGGAATACTCAACCGCCCGCCACCAAACTGTTTATGTATTTTTGCTCTCGTCATTTTCGTTTAAACTAACGAAAATATCACAATTTAACTTAACCAATCATCAAGGGCGTACAGTTGACCTAACCGGGCATTCAATTGACCTAACCGGGCATTGATTTAACCTAGCAGGTTAATATAACGGAAAATGCCCGGTTAGGTGAACTGAATGCCCAGTTAGGTTAATTGAATGCCCGGTTAGGTTAGGTTAGGTTAAGTTATGATATTTTCGTTAGTTTAAACGAAAATGACGAGAGCAAAAATACATCATAAACAGTTTGGTAGTCCCGATAATACGTAAGTACCGAATTTATTAATCATTTAAATGAAATTAGTTAATATGTAAGCGATAATCAGTTAGCAGGGGACCAAAATGTCTCTGTCATCTAAAATCGCAGAAAAAACGTTGCTGCTTTCGGTACGTTGTCACCACATATATTCCGCAAGATACAAGTCAAGATGATCGCAAGGGCAGTTGGGTATTCCCGTTAACAGGAAAGCACCATATATATATATATATATATATATATATATATATATATATATATATATATATATATATTAGTGATGCATGTCACATCCGCATCCGCATAAAATTCAACATCTGCGCCTGCGGGATGCGGATGTTGAGGATGTATACTATTTACTAAATTGCTATTTTTGAAGCACAATTTGCCCCTCATTCAGTTCAAATACTCTAAAACTTGTACACCCTTCATTTGATCTTTAATGTAACTGGCAATGTCTGTTGTGTATTTGCATAATTAATTGTTCATGCAACAATACATAATAATGTCATAAGCACACTACTTTCCAAAGGGTGGTGGTTGGGAAAAGTGGTTGGTGGGATGCAAGAAGAGTTGGGTCCCCGCCCTGCATCCTGGTAACACACAGTTGTGTGGCGAAAACTCGTCCAAAAAAGAGTGTATGTAAAAAAATTATAATTACAAAATAATATCTAATATTATCGAATATCTAATATTTATAACTAACCAAAAATCGAAAGTCAATTAATAAATTAAGTATGAATTTAAACTATCATATCAAGCTGACAAATTTATACATGAACATCCGCATCCGCGGATGTCTGAAATCTGACATTCGATACCTCACTAATACATATATATATGCTACTACGTTTTTTGGGTTCGAACTACCGTTCAGGATCAACCTGCTGTCGACCCCCACTGCAGCACCCCTTCTCATTTGCGGGATTTGATGGCTGAGAGAGTTGGTTTCTACTCTCATCCTGCCCTCGTTCCCAGCTTCGTATGGCTGGTCAGAGGGCTACAACGTAGCCAATGTCGTAACCGCTTCCCGTTGACCAGCAAAGTTAAGCGACATTGTGTCTGGGTAATAGTTGGATGCGAGACTGTCCTCCGCGTCCAGATTATGTAGCGCCCAATGGTTCGGGTCCCACGTAAAGCTATAGGTCCCCTCCGTCATATGACCTTAGATTTTGCGAAGGAGGTTAAACAACCCGAATCATTATTATTATGACTGTTCAGGGAATTTGCACAAGAGCCTGTCCAGTTCGTTCTTGAAATTATTGAGGGTGATGTGCTGAGGTTCCATTTCCATATTTACTTTGAAAGAAAAGCAAAAATCAAGCGGTAGTGTATATATAATATATATATACACACGTATATATATATATACAGGGTGTCCCAAAAAAACTATATACTTTTTATAGCATCATATATTTTATAATTTAAAAAAAAACCAAATAAAAAAAAAAAAAAAATATATTGTTATAGCATTTGCCATGAAAGGTAAATTAGTAATCTAAGTGATCAAAATGTATAGCGAGTTGTTTGCATATAAAATTTAACTAACCCAAGTGCTCAAAATGTTCTCCGGCGGCATGAATGCACTTTTGAATGCGTCGACTAAGCCTGGCCTTGTTTTACCAAAGGCCTTGTAATGGCGAAGCCTATGGACCGAACGTAGTCTAGTCACTCACTAGCTTGCTTCGGACTTAGCCTACCACTCATTCCATGACACAAACTCTACAGCATTCAACTTTATTCAGTTTCAGCAAAAGAACCCATGTTGCGTAAACGTTTGACACTGGAGCAACGAAAAAAGTGTCTGAAATGGTATTGGAAATTTGAGAATGTGTCCGAATCCAGCGGAAATGGATCCGGGAATTTGGTACAAAGCCACAGACACGTCTCGCCATTACAAGCATCCGTGACAAGTTTGAGGCAGAGGGATCTGCTCAAGATATGCAGAAGCGAAGATCTGGACGACGCAAATCAAGTGCGAGTGATGAAACTCCGTTTTATTGTTGCAAAAATTTTAATCGATCACCACAGAAATCAGTTAGGCAATGCTCCCGTGAGACCGGAATCAGCAAATCAGGTGTTCACCGGTTTTAAAGTCGGCAAATGAAAAGCTACATTCCAAGTCTGTTTTACACGCCATGACTGAAGATGACCCTCATCGCAGACTCGAATTTTGTGAATGGTTTTCAGTCAATGGAAGCCGAAGACGTACAGTTTCTAACAAAATCGTGTGGTCTGATGAAGCTACCTTCAAGCTGAATGGCATAGTAAATCGACACAACTGCAGGTACTGGTCACTTGATAAGCCACACGTTTATGTGGATAACATGTTAATTTACCAGGATTAACAGCATGGTGTGGTTATATCCAGGGGTTTGGTTGGACCATTTTTCTTTAATGGGACAGTTACGGTGCCGCATATCTCGACTGCTGCGGACAGAAATTATACCTGCAGTTCGGAAGTTGTTTGGAAACGACGAGTTTTACTTTCAACAAGATGGAGCACCCACCTCATTATCATTGTGATGTCAGAAGTACTCGATGAAACGTTGCCTAACCGTTGGATAGGACGAAGAGGAAGCGTTGAGTATCCTCCACGTTCATCGGACTTGACTCCACTTGAATTTTACTTGTGGGGCTACTGAAGGATGCAGTTTATGGTACAAGACCTGCAACACTCGAAACACCTTAAGGATGGCAATTAGGGAAAAGTGCGGGACCATCACAGCTCCACATTACTCCATGTCTGCGAATCAGTTAGACGACCCATTCAAAGTGCATTCATGCCGCCGGAGAACATTTTGAGCACTTGGCGTAGTTACTTAAATTTTATATGCAAACAACTCGCAATAACATTTTGATCACTTAGATACTAATTTACCTTTCATTGGCATTGCTATAACAATATATTCTTTGATTTTTTTAAAATTATAAAATATGATGCTATAAAGAGTATTAGTTGTTTTGGGACACCCTGTATATAATATTGATATATATATATATATATATATATATATATATATATATATATATATATATAAACATATATATATATACATACCGCTTGATTTTTACTAACTCGATTAACTCGACTAAAATTCCTAACTTCCAGCACGCAGACTTTTGTAAATTTCGAAATAAATTGTCACACGTCAATTGGGAAAACGTAATGGGGAACTCCAACGCAAAACTAATGTGGGAATCGTTCGAAACAGTATTTAGGACTATAAATGAGGAATGTGTACCGTACAAAATTAAGCGTGCGAAAGTAAACAAGAAGCCCTTGTGGTTTACTTCTAGAGTAGGAGACATTATAAAGAGTAGAGATAGGGCTTATAGGCTACATAAGTGCGATAAAGACAATTTGTGGTTACGAAACAACTACAAATCTCTGAGGCGTGAAGCTAAAAGTGTAATAAAAAAGTTCAAGCGCGAATTTGAAATCTCCATAGCTCGTGACGGTAAAGAAAACCCCAAGCGATTCTTTCAATACGTCAATAATAGAAATCCAGTAAAAAGCGTCTTGGGGCCTTTGAAAAATGTAAACGGAGATATAGTTTCTGAAAACAAGGAAATGGCTACCTTGCTAAACGAATTTTTTACGTCAGTTGTTACTATAGAAGATGTAACGAATATCCCTACGTTCATAGACATAATACCTTTTGATAATGGTAATATTTTGGATTATATACTGGTTAGTGAAGGGGAAGTAATGCGCTATATTGATAAAATGAAAACGCGTAAATCACCGGGTCCGGATACCATATATCCCATACAACTAAAAGAATTAAAGGATTGCATTGTTGGGCAGCTAACAAAGAATTTTAATGCGTCTATTTCTGAGGGGTGCGTACCAGATAATTTCAAGTTAGCAAACGTAACACCTATCTTTAAGAAAGGCGATAAAGGTGCAGCGGGAAATTATAGGCCAATTAGTTTAACGTCTCTTGTAGGTAAGCTACTGGAATCAGTAATTAGGGATCGTATAATCAAACACTAGAATTGCATAAACTAGTTAGAAATACGCAGCACGATTTTAAGCGAAACAAATCTTGCTTAACTAATCTTTTAGAATTTTTCCAAAGCGTGATTGACGTTTACGACAGACATCGGGCGGTTGATGTAGTGTATTTAAATTTTCAAAAAGCGTTTGACATCGTGCCGCACAAAAGACTTATTGTAAAAACTAAGGCACATGGAATCAGGGGTGTAGTAATAAATTGGCTAGAAGAGTGGTTGCGTGGTAGGAAACAGAGGGTGGTCGTGTTGGGCTAATGTAGCGAGTGCCGTTCCTCAGGGTTCTGTATTGGGCCCCTTGCTTTTTCTTATATATATTAACGATTTAGATGTCGGCCTAGTCAGTACAGTTTCAAAGTTTGCTGATGACATGAAGCTGGGTGGTAGTACGATTAATGACGAAGATAGAGGTAAAATCCAGGAAGATCTGAATAAAATCGTTGATTGGTCAGTCACATGGCAAAAGAGATTTGACGTCGATAAGTGCAAAATTTTGCATATAGGTTCGCATAACGGTAATATTGCGTATAGTATGTCAGGGAAAGATTTAACAAGCGTAGAGCAGGAAAAAGATTTAGGAGTTATAGTCACTGGCGATTTAAAAGTAGCGAAACAAAGTACAGCAGCGGTCAATAAGACGAACAAAGTGTTAGGTTTTATAACTCGGAATTTTGAGTACAAATAGCGCGATATTATAGTTCCACTTTATAAATCATTAGTTAGACCCCATTTAGAGTACGCGATTCAATTTTGGAATCCGCATATACGCAAAGATATATACAAAATCGAAAGAGTTCAAAGACGAGCAACTAAGATGATTCCGTCGCTTAGGTCGAAGTCGTACAAGGATAGGCTTAAGGAGTTAAAATTGACTACACTCGAGACTCGGAGGCAAAGGGGTGATCTAATCCACGTGTTCAAAATTATGAATGAGTTCGATAACGTAGATGGAGATAGCTTTTTCGAAATATCTCAATATAATTGGACTAGAAATAACGGGTGTAAGTTGACAAGTAGAAGGTTCGAGACAACAGTTACCAAAAACTTTTTTACGCACAGAATAGTAAATAACTGGAATAGTTTCCGGTGGAAGTAATTAGTAGCACGTCTATAAACATGTTTAAAAATCGTTTAGACGCATATGTTGATAGATTGGGTATAGTTTAAGGTAGTAAAATTAAGGCTCTGTGGGGATAGATCCCACAGCTCAACTCAAGTGTTGTGGGATATAGGGAGGCACCATCATGGGTTAGGGGATACTCTCTGTCCTTACACACCCAATTTAAAGAGATTCCTCTGCCGAGCGGTGCCCCCCATAGTACTGTGAGGTATTGAAAAACTCATGATCTTCACAAACACCTTTAAATGGGAGACCCAAAATGGGTGCGCACACATTTCTACATTACTGTACAGTCTTTACAGCCACACCTACACTTTTTCTCCTAAGTATATATATTGTAATGTATATGGTGCTAAATTTTGACTTGATCCGCAATCGATATGGATCGTGACTTATTTTTTGTTGGATGGATACCGTAATGAAATTGACTGGATCCTTTGGATCTGATATATTTGCATGTCGGTTATAAATAGATATAGAGTGTAACATATTTGTCGACAGTAGTCTATTATGACTTGACCCTCTGGATTGAGAGATTCTACCTTTAGTTTTAAATCGATAATTAATTAGTTTTAAATTGATAATTACTTAGTTTCGTAAAAATTGGTCGTTGCCAATGTACAGGCAGTTTTTACATAAATTTCTTATGTTCTTGTGGTTCGGAACTCACGTAAAATTGTAGGTCCCCTCCGCCATCAACGAGGACATACACAATACACAATTACGAACACAGTTAGGTAGACCAGACACGAGTGTATCCTAGGGTCTTTGTTGGTCTGAAACATTACATTATAACTATATATATATATATATATATATATATATAATATTGATATATATATATATATATATATATATATATATATATATATATATATATATATATATAATATTGATATATATATATATAATATTGATATATATATATATATATATATATATATATATATATATATATATATATATGTATATATATATATATATATATATATATATATATATATATATATAGATATATATGTAATAATATATATATATTATATATACGTATATATATATATATATATTATATATATATATATATATATATATATATATATATATATATATAGATATAAATATATATATATACGTATGTATATATATATATATATATAAATATATAAATATATATATATACGTATGTATATATATATATATATATATATAATATATATATATATATATATATATATATATATATATACGTTATATATATATATATATATATATATATATATAATATATATATATATATATATCATTATATATATATATCAATATTATATATATATATATCTATATATATATTATATATATATATATATATATATATAGTTATAATGTAATGTTTCAGACCAACAAAGACCCTAGGATACACTCGTGTCTGGTCTACCTAACTGTGTTCGTAATTGTGTATTGTGTATGTCCTCGTTGATGGCGGAGGGGACCTACAATTTTACGTGAGTTCCGAACCACAAGAACATAAGAAATTTATGTAAAAAACTGCTGTACATGTAATGTAATGTTTCAGACCAACAAAGACCCTAGGATAC